>VDFB02301100.1:0-79237 GCA_007258455.2 Sequoia sempervirens
GAAACCCTAATTTGCTTTGCATGCGTATCAAATGATCTCCGTTTGTCCTTGTTTATGTTGCATTGTGATCAGCTCGTGATTTTGAAGTGTTGGGAGGTGGCTGTCGGGATGCACCTGCTAAAAATAGTAAGTTCCTTACTGAGTGACCATCTCCATTTGCATGTCGCATCACTGCGAAGCTCTCGAAAAACCGAGGAAAGGAATATGCAAACATGCAAAGAAAATCGACATGCAAACCCTAAAAATAGCCTCTGAAGGCTGAACTCTGAAAGTTGTCATCTCCATTTGCATGTTACACCATCGCGAAGGTCTCTGAAAACCCAGAAGGAATCTCCAGACATGCAAAGAAAAACCTAACATGCAAACCCTAAAAATAGCCTCTGAAGGCTGAACTCTAAAAGTTGTCATCTTCGTTTGCATGTTACACCATCGCGAAGGTCTCTGAAAACCCAGAAGGAATCTCCAGACATGCAAAGAAAAACTCTGCATCTAAGCCCTGAAATCTGCTCCGGAAGCTAGACTGCTAAAAATAGAAAGTTATCTGTTTCAGCTTAAATTTTGCCAGAGAGCAGCTTGATGTGCTTTGAATGCAGCGTGACTGTCGGATTCTCAAAAATGCTGAAGGAATGCTCGGAATTTCACACTTACTAAAAATAGTAAGTAGCCGGAATCAGATGAAACTTCAGTGGAAGCTTGCGAGAAGCATACTGACAGCAATGTTAATCTCTGTTTTCAATTTATTCACCCTGCTCGACCCTGAACTGACTAGGAAAGCACAAACCCTAATTTTCTTTCTTGGCCAAAATTTCACATTTAAGCTCAATGGCGGATACATCCCGAAAAGATAGACAGTAGAAAAGAGAGACAACAACAAAATGACCGAAAAGCAAAGCCAAAATTAGGGGGTCCCCATTTGCAATGGGGCGATGTGTGACAAAGGTCACAACAGTAATCTTCTACAATCTCCAAATGATCACAAAGTAATGCTCCAAAATGACAAAAGAACACAATGGATGCAAAGTAGGACTTCAACACAAAGTCTGAAATCTGTAACTCCTTGATATTATTTGAAAAAGATAAACTTATAACTATAAAACTCAAAGTCTTTATGAGTACAAATTTCTGCAGAATTTTCTTGCTCGCCAAAAAGATCTATATTACAAAGGACCCTCTCAAGTATTTATAGGAGAGAGGTCATGAGAAAAAGGTGGGAGGATCCCAACTAACTTGAGAAATTCTCTCAACCACCAACTACTTGCAATTGACTTATTCCAAATTACAGTCCTAATTTATCTTGACTTGTAATTTGATTACATGTAATTGCAATCTTCAATAATGCGAGTAGCATGGCCACTTGCCATTACAATTTCTGACTTTACATGTAATTTGTCAAAACAAAATTACAAATGCATAATTGAAATTATTCTAATTGTCCAAGACACGACTCTAACTACATTATCCTTCATCTGCGATGATCTTCATGCTGCTTCAGGATTTTAGAGCTTGAAGTATTCAAGATTGGTGAAGACATCTCGAACTTGGAACGGGAATTTGCATTCTTAATAATCTTTGTGTCCTTGGCGAACTTCAACCTTATCATAGGCTTGGAGTAGTACCATTTCTTTAGGCAGGAAGTTCTTCTCTTCGCTGCGTTCTTTTTCCATGCTTGATTTACTTTGTCCTTAGATGGTTTCATGAGGATTATTGACCTTCAGGCTGCTCCATGAATTACTGTTGTATCTCTTCTTCTTTTGTTCACTGATGAAGAACCCATAACACCTTATTCAAGATGAAATTGTTATAAAACAATGCCCGTGCCTTGATTTGTTGGTTTGATAGATCATGTGTGTAAACAAGATTGACAAGGGAAGGGATAAATTGATGCAAAAATAGGCTTACAAGTGAATTTCGGGTTTTGGAAGGCTGACAGCAAGTAAATAGTGTATTTCGGGATTTTAGGAAACCATTGCAAGTTTATTTTCTTGTGCTAACTTGTAGTTGCATTTTAGACAAAAATGCCCTACTTGCAATTGATTGGAAAAATCCCGATTTGCTTTCTAGGGCATTTTTATTCTTTTCTTCTTTTTTAGAAAATGGTAATGAGATGGAATGAAATGTGAATGGAATGAACAAAAGGAGAATGAAAATGTATGGCGGATGAAATATAACTGAAAATAGGAAACACGTTTTGCAGCCAAGAAATACGTTTCTTATTGAATGGCATTTGAAGTATAAAAGCAGATGTATGGCGGATGAAATGAGAATATCATTCCATGACAATAATGTAAAACGTTTGTTGGCGTTTAAATTAGCACCTCTGGAGTGCTGATTGTAAACGTTCAGCTATTTCAAATATTTTGCAACACTTCTTCGTTATTTAAAGAAGAGAAGTCCCTCTCTGCTGGGAGCAATGCGTAAGGAAGGGAAATGTAAACTAAAGTTCCTATCTTTTTATGCTTCAGCGGCAGGACACAAGGGTGCACAAACACAATGCGCCGTAGCTAAGCTTTTTCTCTGGTTTCTGCAGATCTCAACTACGACTAATCTAGCTTTTATCTATCCAATACCTTCAAGGTAAACAGAGCATGAGGGTAAAGGAGCGGGAATGGGTTGGTTGGATCACCTGAATTCGCCGTCTCCCGAGAATATGACCGAGGCTCTGAACTCTCGGGTATACACCAAGATAAGGTTGGTACAAGCAAACACTCTATACGGTAAACTAGATCTGAGACCTGCCAAGGAGGAGGGACTCCTATCCGAGGTATGGGCTAGGAAATAGTTCACGAGAAACAACAATTTTGCGATGCCTTGGCCAACGAGCTTGCTAAGGAGGAGGGACTCCTATCCGAAGTATAGCTTGGAAGTCAACACATTAAACAACAACAAACGATAACTTGCCAATAACAAATGTCCAAGGAGGAGGGACTCCTATCCGAGGAGGGAAATGAAACAACGAGCTATTAAACACAAGACGTGGACACAACTTGTAATGTCCCCTTTCGCATAGCCACTCTGGATGCCTCATTGCCTTTTAACTCCCGAAGGCAATTGACGGAATTAGGGAGTCACTTATTTAATTATTTAATTATTGCCTAAGTTCTAAAAGTTATTTTCTAAAGGTGATATTAAATAATTAATTAAATTGTTTTTGGATAAGTGACTTTATGAAATTTTATAAAAGGGGCCTTATGGAAATATTTATTCATGACTATTCAAAAGCCACTTTATTGATTTTGCTTGAGCCTATGAGATAAATGGTATTTTATCGGGCCTTTTGAGGAAGAAGAAAAAGGTTCGCCACTTTTAGGGCATGAGGGAACAAAAGAGAGTTTGAAGGCTTCTTTCGGACTTTTTGAAAACCTTTTGCATCGAATATCTCCAGGAGAGTTTGCTCTGGTCATAGAGCTTGGGAAACCCTAAACGCCAAGTTTCGAATGTGGAATATCATTCCTAGCGCGGCAAAGTTGGAAGGAAACAAAGGCACGGTTCCTGCAGGATTTCGTGATTATTTTCTGAGTTATTTCGGCTTCATTCGTGGGAGAGTTTGGAGAGCTTACTCTTCTTGAGACGTCACAGCACTAGAACACAAATCCGCCCCAGCATACGTAGTTGGGTTGAAGACAAATGGTCGCGCATTAGGGCATTTTGGAATGGACGCGTTTGTGGTGAGGTTGGTGCCGAATTTCTGTCTGTAGCTGAATCGTGGTAACTTCTATGGAGGGTTAAGGGATGCGTTTAGGGCATATACTGTTCCAGATACGTCATTTTTGGAGAGTCGACCTTCCCTGTGGACAGTCAAGCTACTGATCGCCATTTTCTGAGCATTATTGTGGACGTTTTCCTGCTTCCAACCTGAAACAAGCGACGAACCAGGTTCTACTGTCTAGTTTCTGTGTATTAGCAGCTCATTCAAGCTGTGGTAAAATATTAATGTAATTCCTGCACATTACGCATCATTCTACTGGCCTCATTGCATCACTGTTTTAGAGTAACCCGTTATGGCATTGGTCTAAGATATTTTGCTATCCTTCCAGCAATATACAACTTGCAATTGATTGTGCACCATCTCTGTCATTATGACTCAGTCATGAATATTTGTTGCAAATTTATAACCAGCTCATGTTAGAAATAGCAAATATGTTGAGCTTAGAATTCAATCCCAAGCTGTCTGTTGAAATGTATGAGCTGCTGTAGGTGCACATTTTACCAGTTCATTCAATTTTATGTTGTGGGAAATACAATAATGAACTTACATCTGTGTCTTCATTTCAGTCCATTTATTGAATGCTCTCTTTAGTGTTATTTTGTGTAAATGCAATCCTTTACGTTAACAAAATACCAGTACCGTCAAGCAAACATCTGGAACAGAAATGAATGGTTCAAATGTTGACAAAACTCCTAAACAGAAAAACAGAAATTTAAAGGCAGAAATCTTGAGGTATTTCACAATGAACTCAGGTCAACTTTCATAGCACTTTGTCAGCATACAAACGGGCTCCCTTCAAACCAAACCAAGGTACAATCAGACATTATAACAGCATATAAACAGCCCATACATCGGTCGTTGAAAAAAAAAGATTCACGAGGGAACAATACAGGAATTTTTGAGCAAATTTTGTACAGCTCTTTACACAACTCAAAAAAGATTGACCAAAATGCAAGCGCCTTCTGATATTCTCCTTCAAAGCTTCATCAACGAATTACAAAGGTTGGGAAAGCAAAGGCACGAAATCATGCACAATTACAATCGACCAACAAACTCTCATCCCAGAGTGAACAAGTATCCGCTTTCAAAGCTGTTGGTGTTACGACCCAATTCTGCGTAAATTAAAAACTTTCCAATTTTCACTCAAAACATGTAAAAGTAACATATAACAAAGATATTACAATAAATTTCTTCCTTTCTTTATTGATAAACATGTATAAGTTACAATATGTTTCCTCATGAATTTCATTTTCATTGCAAATATAAATCAGAGTTTAAAAAGGAATACAGTTACATACATAGCTCGTAAGCTTTTGCACAAATAGAAGTAAGAAGGTCCAGGAGTCCGTCCTTTCAAATCTTGGTACATCGGCCAGCTTGCTGTGGAGGAGAAACATCACTCGGGGCTTTTCCGCCAACCACGGACTTATAATGCGGTCCCCTAATCATTTTGCAATGAACGGCCTCCCTTCAAGAAGAGATTGGTAGGCATCCTTTAACGATTACCAATCGAAAGCAGTGTTGTGTCCTACACAACTAGAACCTTGCTATTTCACAATCTCGATCTAGTACTCGGATCACAATGAACTGACAGTGTAGTCTCAACTATCTCACATCTAGGTGGATGTCGTACCTTTCACTACTTTGGCCAAAGTATTCTCATTCAGTACTTCGAATGAAGGTCATCTATCATAAACACTACTCAGGGCCGATTTGACTTAAGGCTTCCTTACTCTACGCATAGGTTTGTCCTTAAATGGGTGAATCCGTCATCCCAGACATCCTACAATCATACGAACCTACTAGAAATGAATACAGTATTCAAGTGTCTTGTAACAATCCTCCTAACTAGGAATTCTTTATCCTAGGAGTACTTAACTTGACTCAGTTATCCTAATAACTTAAGCTAAAAGACTTCACTTGATTCTGCCATCATTTCGATCCTAGTAAATATAATAAATACGTCTACGTATTCTCCATATATAGAGATCATACACAACATGCAAAAGTCATTCAAAATGCAATAATTCCCTCCCTTTTAACTTTTTCCATTATTTCTTTTAATGTAAGATAAGTAAAATTAATCCTCTAAGCTCTTTACTCATATATTCCCTTTTCACAATCCATTAAACATTGAATCCCTATATACTTCTCATATGGAGTTCATACCTAGTTTACACTTGAACGCAAGCACACACTTATGATATCGGGTATAGACTTCAGAAAACATGTATAGCTATTCCTCAAGGTAATTTACTTACATGGTGCAACATAGAACCATTCCTTGTATATTTTAACTGAAGTATTGAACTTATTGCAATTCCCTAATTATGCACATTCAGCATTTTACTTTTTTTAGTTATTTATCAAGAAATATGCTCTATAACAAGAAGGATGAAACAGCATGCCTGGTATATGCCTTTTCCCTTATTGGGATGACCTTGAATGGGTTTGCAGCTCCTCAGACCTCGAACAAAAGACTTCCAGCACTCTCAGACCAGTCTCAAAATCTTCCTCAGAAATTAATCCCTTACTACAGCTGAAAAGTAATCTCAATTTCTTACTGTGAACTCGGAAGTGATGAATATAACAATAGAAGATGTCTCTCAGCAATTGGTGAAATATGCTTTCATGAAATAAGAAAATCTTCTCTCAGCAGTTTTAAACTCATTCACAAATGATGAACTCAATTCTCTCACAAATGATGAACTCAACTCCAAATTCCTACTCAACTGTAATTCACAAATACCACACTCTGAACTCAAAATGATTTAATTCACTGTGACTGGTAATTTGCTGGTAATAACTCACTGTATTTGTCAAACTCAGCAATGCAGTAAACTCAAGCAATATAATGAAATGGATATGGAATAAAATTACAAAACTCAGATTGCTCAATGTGCGTATTCACAATGAATGGAAGGGCGTCATTATATAGGGCCGAATTGAAACAGTTTTCCACTTAAGAAGGCATGTTCATTGACAGCAAAGTGCCCAGAAATGGTCAAAATGATAGATGGCGGATTCTTTAAACCCTTAGTCATCAGATTGAAGGTGATTCGACCTTCTTTCAAGCCAGCAAATGAATAATTTTTCGATTCTCACATGGCGGATTGACAGGTCATGGCGTTTTCCAGATTTTTGGTTATTTTGAAATAAATGTTTTGAAAAACTTCGTTCCAGGGAAGAGGTCAAGTCTCAAATGTTCCCACGTCGCCATTTCATGGCCTTAAGATCAGTATTAACATCGTTCATTGACCTATTCTCCTCCTGCGCACTTCAGACGCGTTTTTTCTCCAGGCGCGGACCATTTCTCACGCGATTTATGATCTTAGTAGAAGAAAACGTATTTTCTTCTTTTCAAATGTTAGTAAAATCACAAATGAAATATTTGTCATTGTTTTATAAGGAGGGCGATTCAATAATCTTAAATATTTCCATTCGAAATGTTATCACGGGATATGGCGTTTCATTTTAAAATGATTTAAGGCTCCCAATTAAATTGCCTTTAACAGCCAAGGTTCGATATTTCATATTGAGATTAATATTTTCTCCATAGTTAGGTATTGAAATATTTCTCCATTGATTAAGGATTCAAATCCTTTGCGTTCTATTTTTATTCTCTCGAATATTTATATGTGTTATTTAAATTTATACATTTCACATTTTAATATCACACATTTATATATTTATTCGTATATGTATTTTAATTAAGTGTAATATTTCTAAATATATAAATATATATATTTTCCGACATTATATCGTGATATCTATATATATTTACATATATGTAAATATTACCTTAATATTAATACATATATTTAAATATATAAATATATAATATATTTACATAGGTACTTATGTATTTATGTATTTATCCATAATTTAATCACATCATTAATATATACATTTATACATTTACATAAATATATATGTAAATTTGCTAGGCAATAATATTAAATATTATTTTTATTACAGACATCAGGCGGAACGAGTACATATATACACCTGTGTTTACGTATGTATGCATACATACATGTCAACACATGTGTATGAGCATATCCGTCTGCTTAACGTACACATGTATTGATATGTTTGTACATATAAATACGTATTTACAATGTATAGATGTACGTGCGTTCTCATTCAATCATTAACACATAACATTCTCACCATTCATACTTGGGTCATGGTAAAGCAAGTCTGACACTAAAACAATCACATTTCCTAAACATAAAGAAGTGAATTCAAAATCCTTATGTCAATACACAAGCCTCTGGATGACTTACCGTTGTCTCGACAAACAGACTTGGCTTACTCATTCTATTGTATGTGTGTGTATGCTCAATTTGGTATTCGTTACTGTTTACCCGACCAAGTTCCTCCCCGAATGATGTCTCTCCTCTATCCGGAGGTACAGTCTTCATACCTGCATATCACGACACGACACCGGCAGTCATATGCTCACAACAAGGCAGTTTGCATAAAACATTATAAAAAGTTGGATTAACATTATTCTATAACTGTATACAACATTTAATCAAAACTAAATCATATAGAAGTAACAATCAAATGAAACCATCATTTAAACATAACTCAATCATTTATTAACAAGATCAACCATGTTTTATTCATCATCAAGATTCAAACAGTACAATCAATTGCCCTATACAATAGTAGCTATAATATCGGGATGTAACAGTTGGCAACAATGGCGCAGCAATTTTGCATAGCAAGTAAAAGTTAAACAAATAATGAGCCCAAGGCTCTTATTTATAGAACTCAAAGGAGTGGGCAACCCCAAAATCTCCTTGAGTTAACAATGAGTTCTTGCCAATCAATTAGCAAGATTTATTCCTAAAAAGGGGGAACAAGCAGTTAACTGGAAAACTACTTCAGTTAACTGAAAGTCAACAAAGAGTCAACTGGAAACTACTTCAGTTGACTGAAAGTAAACTAAAGGTAAACTTTAATGAAAGTATCCCTCCAAAATAGACATCCACATTTAGTGGAGATCTAAGATCCACAAATCATGGAAGTCAAATAGACATCCTTAATCAGTGGGATCTGACAATGCATGATTTAAGGAAAGTGGAGTTAAACTTGGAAAGAAGCATCAAGTTAACTCCAACTACATTTAATACCATCTTGAGTTGACTTGGAAAGAAGCATCAAGTCAAACTCAAGTCTCATAAATGCCACTTGGAGGTTGTATGGCGTCCTTTTTGGGTGCATTTATAATTCGCCATTAATCAGCAGTGTCTCTATCCATTGATTGACTTCATCAGCTTCTGGGGAGTTAATGCTCTGTAGGATGATGACGTGGCGTCGTAGCATGATCTCACCCGTTGTGAGCTGATTTCCGAAGTCAATACACTGAGATGCTGCCTCTTCAAACTTGGTTGATAAAGCTGCTACCTTAGCCAGCTTGCAACCATCTGGATCATCAAGAAAGGTACTACGGATGACATCCCTGAACTGTTCTGTACAGTAACCATCTCAACGTATTCTCCTCCCTCACCGATATTCCATGCAAGGGAAAGATATCACCAACATTCTTGCGAAGTTGATAATAGTGGCAACCACCCGTCTGTAATCAATCAACTCTACTGAATGAGCGTCATAGGCTTTCACCTTGTACGCCAATTGTTCCTTCCAAGCAAAAAGATGTTGCTTGTTTTCCTCAGAGTATACTGATTGATATGCCAATTGCAAATCTGCAATTGTGCTTTCGTCTTCAAGCCTCTTTTCTGCAATCCTTTGTTCTGACTGCTGGATCTCTGCACGAAGTCCATGTGCCTATCCCGTAAATGGTATAGGTTTGCCAGTATACATCTACCTTGAGAACAAACTCTTCCACTTGATCTCTCAGGTGTTTGCCGAATGTTATCAATTGCGGATGATTTTGTTCAGCGGGGAGATCTAGTAGTCCTGCTGGTAGGGCTGAGACGTTTGGTGTGCCATGTATCAAGCTGGTTATGTAAGACCTCAGTTTCTGATTTTCAGCCTTTAAGGCTGCTTTTTCTTTACCATCCTTAGCCATTCTTTCTTGTGCGCTCACCGAAGGCTATTCCAAGAAGGTCTGCCTCCACCTGTCGTGTAGTCTTCCCGAGGTTAAGTTGAGACAAAGTGTAGTCTCCTACTTGGACCTCGTGTATGCTTTTCTCTACTGGTGGAGCGACAGTCTCTATGATGATCTCACACTCTGCATTCCTTTCTATGTGAACTTGATTCTTCAACCTTTTCGCCGACGTGTCTTGTGGGACGTGATCGAATTCGGTAAAGTCAAGTTCATAGGAGGGTTTTTCCCTCTTTCTTCCTAGGAAGCCTTCAAGCCAAATAGAATCTCGGCGAACTTCGCTAGGAGGGACGTGAGGCCCTTGAATGTTAGATGTGTGAGACTGTGCTGGAGCAATGTCTCTCGGTGGCGAATCCAAGTCGATGAGGACTTGTGACCGCTGTGATACTGGTGAATTTGGCGGCTCTGCTTCCATAACAGGCACCGTTTCTGCTGCTGCTTCTACTATTGTTGCTTCTGCCATTGGCTTTGCCATTGGTTCTTCAACAACTACTGCTGCTGGTTCCTTCGTGATAACTTCTGCTGAATCAGGGGTAGCAGTCTCTACTCTTTGTTCTGGGGCAGCAATACCCATGATTATTTCAGGACTATGTGTGGCTTTCTCCACTGGTGTCCTCTGTGTTCTAGGCTTTGACATCCTCATCCCTCGGGGAGGATTGCACCATTGCTTCTGTCTAGGCTTCCTTTTTGAAGTGGAAGGTGGTGTAGACTGAACCTGTGGCGGCTCTGCTCTGTGAGGTATCACCTTCCTTGATTTCTTGCTGTCGAGATAGAGTTGGCTATTTCTAACCACTCTACTCGTTCTTTCTTCTATAGATGTGTCTTCTTTGGCATACCAATCCACTCTCGGGAGCGGTTGGGAGTCAACTGAATCTGCGAAGAATGAGGGGAGAGTGACTTCCCCTTCATCATCGGACAGGCCCTCGATGTCTGCTGACATAAAATCAGCAATTTGTGAGAGTCTGAACCTGCTGTAGTTCCTTCTTCGCACTTCATACTCGTCTTTGCAATTTACCCAATAATCTTCCATAGAAGACTTATGTGACGAGTGTTGCTCGAGGTGTGCTGCATAGAGTCCTCTGGGATCATAGGATCTTCTATCAATGAGATACTTGAGGTTAAACCTCACTGTTTCCTGACTCATCATCTTAGCATCTGCCGCGAATCCACATCTATATAGTCCCATCTCAACAGGAAAGTTAACAGCTATCTTCCTCTTCAAGCGCAAGTAGGCATGAACCTCGGACAACTGTCTCAGGAATTCCATGAAGACTACCCTATTTGAAGGGTATCTTGGTAGCATTGCGGGGTGACCAATGTAGCCATACATGCGTATGTAGGAGAACGTAGGGAATTGGATAAACCAATCCGCCCAATCCGCCATTGCCTCTCTGGCTGTCTGTGAAATACGCACGTGCATCTCATGGTTAAGCTCACGTACTGTGTGCATAATGAAGTTATCACTCGTTCTCTTGAAGTGTCGCTGCGCTTGAGTAAACTCAAGACGTGCGAAATGTTCGTGAACCTTCTGCACACCTAAGTTTCCCACATTGTTCAATAACCTGAATTCACCTTGGAAGGCTATCAAGTATACCAGGTAAGAGCACATGTGGAACCTATGAGCTTCCAGATACCCAGTGATTTGTTGGTGGAGTGTGTCACTAATCAAAGTGGCCCAGTCATAATATTCCCTCTTGCCAATGATTTTAGCAATGATATAGTACATCCATGGCTAGAATTGACGACCATCTTCTTCTCCAGTGATTCTATTGAGTAGAGTGATTAACACTGCGTACTCATCTTTACATTCTCCTCGTCCCAACGGCTTAGGCAAGCTTGCCTTTGTCACTTTTAGCCATTTTTCAGCCATAACCTTTTTACATTTGTCCTTAGCTGTCTCAAATGCCCTCTCACATTCCGTCACTGATATGACTTTGCTGTTAGGACATGATGGAATATCAAAACACCGTTCGATATCCTGAGGCTTTAGACTGCAAACAATTCTTCCATCTGCTGCTCTGATTTCTCTGGTGGTAGGATTGTAATGCTTGATACAAGCGATTACAAGCTCTATGCTCTGTAGTGTGATGGGAATTGATGCGCTCAGAACCCGGATTCTTCAATATTCTGCAATGTGATTTGATTCATGCCTTCTAGCTGCCCAAATCAACCAATTGGATTTACTTGGTAAATTTGTGTCAATCGCTTAATCATGGGAGTAAGACCGTCTTGGTCTCGTATTGCACCTGGGAGTACTGCATCTTGAAAAACTTAAAGATTGACTGTAATCTTGACCTTGTTCAGATGATTTTCAGAAACCCTTAAAAATAGCGTCCTGCCGAGAAGTATTTTTCCGAAAAAAATCTGGCACATGGGTTTTGTTCGTGCTTCAATGCTGAACAAACCCAGTTCCTCAGAATTTGGATTCTGAAACTTTTTCGGAAAAACCCCCAAAAATAGGGGCAGCAAGTTTGCTGATTTTGGAAAATTTGTCGAGATGGGTTTCTCTGAAAAATAACGCTGAATCTACCCAGTTGATCTGATCTGATGTAGCCTGCTGCTTTTTCTGTCAAATGCAAGAAAACCTAAGACCAGAAGAGAGGAAATAGACAGAAGGTGGATTGGAAATTTTATCTGATTCCCTGAAAAATTTTATCTCTGGATCCAATCCTCAAAATAGCAATCCTTTTCTGCTTCAGATCTGCAAGAAAATTGAAGAACGAATGAAAACCTTGTTCAGATCTCTAATGGCGTCCTTGAGAGCTTGTGGCTGATCTTGATCTCTTAACCTGCAATGAAATAATGAAATGGGATGCCTTCACCTTGAATATATATGTTTAAGCTTCAGATCCACAAATTTTGGGGACCTAACTCAAGCTCAAAAGGTGATTTTGGCTTGATCTAAAGTTGAAAAGGTGATTTCCACCAATCGTGGAGTGTTTTAGCCAACTTTAACTCAGAAAGCTCTTGACTTAGTCAACAAATTGACCCTTGACTTCTTTAGGCGTCCCTTTTGCTTTCTTGCAAGTTTTTAAATATTTTCTCTCCTGAAAGTCCTCTGTTTGATCCTGAATCAAGCGTTGTCTGTTGATCCTGAGATGTCACGGACACATTCACTGCGGAGCTGGATCCAAACTGAAAAGTAGTGCCTGGGAAACACGTTGATGAAAAGTTGAGTTTAGGTCTTCAAAAGGATGGGCGCCTTTTCCAAGAAAAGGCGCTTTTGCTAATGCCTTGGTGAATTTTCAAACTTCATTCTTCAGCCTTTTGAAATGACCTCTCGTGCTTTGACCTGGATTTCTCGTTGATCAGAGAGTCAGATGATTTCGCTTGATTCTTCATCAGGTACCCAGCTCTGTTTTGCCACGAATGACTGACTTTAAAAAACCTGGATCTTATTTTAGGGTCCCTTTATTCAAGGGCGCCCCTCCTTGAAAAGGGCGCTTTTGTCTTTTGGCTTGATTATTTCCATCTGAAAAGTAGCCTACTTTGATCCAGATTATCCGTTGACTGCCCTGTCAGGTGTTGGTGCTTGCAGTTGCGTTTCTGAGATCTACTTGGGCTGAGAAGGTTATCCTGGGAAGCCTTTTGTCATTTGTCAAGACTGAAGTCCAAAGAAAGGGCGCTTTTGAAAAGGCTCTTTTTTCTTAGAACTTCGCTAATCGTGGTTTCGATATTTCCTCAACTTCTTTTTGCTTCGTCATCAGCTGTTAGCATCTATTCACTCCATGATCCGGATGTTTGTCGACTGCTGAGTCGTTAATCAAACGTCGAATGATCGCCGGATGATCTTATTGATCGCATTTGAGCCTCAAAGATCGCGGCTCGCTTGAAAAAGGCTCTTTCAAAGATTTTGAGTTTTCCTTCGTAACGCTTCCAGAAATAGTCAAATTTTGACCTTTTCACTTTCAGAATCTCCTTCATCAAATAAAGTATCATTTTTGACCTTTCTCGCCATGGTTGTGTTGTTGAAGCTTTGAAGCTTAGCCAAGACTTAGTATCACACCGCCATTAATGGCCAGAGACTTAACTTTGTCCCCTTAAAAATAGAAATAGACCCAATTTTGAGTAAAACATGTCTTGATGATTTTGACTTGACCAATGTGATCATAGTCTTTAATCCCATCAAAATCATTTTCGATCATTTCTGGGAAGGTCCTATTTTCGGGGGTTTCCCTGAAAATAGGGGCGAAAAACCCTAATTTTCAAATTTTCAGAATTTTGCACGTGTGTTCTTTGACAGAAACCCACCAAGATTCTATGATTGTTTTGACCTAAAACTGACTTAACATGGCGTTTTAACAAGATTTAGCTCAATTTATACAGAATGCCAAAAAATTAATTTTGGGTACAACAACGTTTTAAATGAAATGAAGGAAAGAGAATATAGGATAAATAGAGGGCGAAAATGGAATGCGAATGGGATGAATGAATGGAAGATGATGGCGAATGAAATATTCAAAGAATATGACGTTTTCCTATAGTTCTCGTTCTCAGCTGAAAACGTATGAAATGGGCGAATGAATGAAGGGCAGAAATAGAGGAAAAACATCCTTTTTTTTAAAATGAAGAAAATGCGTTTCCAATAATGAAAAACGCGTTTTAATACAAGATGTTTCCTTCTTTAAAGAAAAACGTTGGAATCAAGGTCAAGGCGTGTGAATGCAAATTGCGTTTTTCATACAATGGTGATTAAAAGAAATCTGAAATCAGAAAACGCCATAGTTATGAATAAGAAATAAAAGAAATAAGTAACATACCTGAAAATGAGAAGAAAAATGAAAAAGAAAACCCTAGGCGCCTCACAAACTCAGAAAATGAAAAGACTTCTGATTTTTCAGCTTGTAAATTTATGAAATCTCCATGGAATGAGTTAAACAAGCAAAAACAAACACAAACTGCTCTATCTCAGTAATGGCGTTGGAGATTTCAAGACTCAGAACAAGCAACAAATGACTGGAAATGATCAAAACTTGAAATCGGAATTTTTAAACCTAGTTGCAAGCTCGAACCAAGTGTAATCAGGCTTTGAAGGAACAAATGCAAGTGGTTTTTTGTTAAAAGACCTGAATCGGGCCTTTAGATGCCAATAACAAGTTTATTTAAGTGAAATAACTTCAATCGGAAATTTTTCAAGTATTTGCAAGTGATTTTTATAAAAATCGGGCTTTTTATGAGCAAAAACAAGTAAAAATAAAAGGAGTCGGAGCTTTTTAAAGTCATTACAAGTCCACTTAAGTGAAATCGGAAATTTTAAGAGTGATTGCAAGTAACTTAAAAAGTAAGTTGTAAAGTGAACAAAAAGTTCCTACAACTTGTAAGTTATATGAAAAGTTCCTACAACTTAAAATTAAAACAAAAAGTAACTTGTAATAAGAGCAAAAAGTTCCTATCACTTGTAAGTTACATAAAAAGTTCCTACAACTTAAAATTAAAACAAAAAGTAACTTGTAATAAGAAACCAAAACCCCTACTTGCAGTGATGCCCCAAAAACCCGAAATTGACCAAAAACACACTAAAAATGACTCAGAATTTCACGAAAACAGACGAGAATGAGTGAAAAATGTTAGCCAAAAGGACTATAGACCCAAAACTGAAATTTTCTAACTTTTGCACCTCTTAAAACATGCCTTAGAAGAGAAAATCTTCAAATTTTATCAAAATTTTAATAGGTTATCCCAATTTTTAGCAAGACAAAAATTAGGGACAACACACTCGAGACCCTAGTCTTGAGTTGAGTAGCGATAGAGATGTTTGGAGTCCTGCTAGTGCACTGGGATGTCAGACGCAACTCATAGAGGAGTTTGTTGCTGTGTACACAGTGTGGAGCACATACAATTTCACATTTGATCCACATGTACACGACTTGTTTCAGGTGCATAGTTCTGATATGCACATTCTCGACATGTTGGATGACAACATATCTCGTATAGTTAAAGGGAGCAAGTGTTGCCAATAGTTTGACTTGCTTCCTTATGAGTTTCTCTCTCCTGTGACAGATGGTATTGAGGTTGACAGGGTACAGCATGATGATCTAGCCTCTTTCCAAGGAGTAGATGGCGTTCATAATGGAGATTGCGTGTTTGGCAGATCTTCTACCTTGTTCTCTCATGATGATTATTATTTGATTTAGGACTTGGAGACTTGTTGCGTTTTGGAGATATGGGGTATCAGAGTGGCACAACGGGAAGCGATAGATATTGGCTTTCCAACAGTATGGTTGCATCAGATTCACCATCACAGTTTTGGGATTGAGATGATTCAGCAAGTTGTGCTAGTGTTGGTGTTATAGAGGTTGTTTGGTGATTGCAGGGACATTACACAGATCTACCCTTGGGATCCGAGTGGACTTGTGTTTTAATTTGCTCTTGAGATTGCTTGGGGACAAGCAATTTCAGGGAGGGCGGACTATAATGTCCCCTTTTTAGCGTGACCATGACTGTGGATGGTTTAGCCTATTCCTGACCCTCGTAGGCTAGAGCAAATGGTTAGGGGGTCTTATTTGGCAGTATTCGATCTGGCTTCACCTCCAGTGATAAGTGAGACTTTAGGTCTGACCTTCGTTGGACTCAGTTTGGTACACTTACTATTTATAGTAAGTGACTATTTTAGGACAGTCAGGGTTACTATCTATAGCAAGGCGCCTGAACAGGCCTGATTTGCAGTGTCAATCCTTTACACCATTGGTTTGATCAGATAATGAGGGATTTACTTTTTATAGTAAATCAGTGGTTGATAGAGAGGGACCCTTACTATTTTTAGTAAGGCAGTTGGATGCAGTGGTTAACTCCTTGGTTCGGACGAAATCGAGAAATAATAAGTATTTATGGAGTTATGTTATTTTAATTATTAATAAAGTAATACTTTAATAATAATTAAATATAAAGTGCAATTATAATGTGCAATGGGGCCATGACCCTCATTTAAATGATTTTTAAAGTGGCTAAGGAATAATTAAAATATTTAAATGTTATTATAAAGTTATAATGTAACTTTATAATAATAAAGTCACTTTAATTTTATAAAGTGCGTTAAGTGAAAATTAAAAGTGGGAATATATCTTTTATCCCACATTGGTAAGGAAAGTGTTTGAGTTCTCACAAGAAAAGAATAAAAAGGGACTTAAGAGTTCATTATTAGGCATCCAGGATTGAATATTGCTTTGATATTTTCAGTTGTGGAGCCAAAGGGTTTCTGTAGTTGTTTCATTTGGCCATTAAGAACGAAAACTCTCAATTGGTAATGTGATTTTGAGGTTGTGAAATATCATCCAAATTATCGCTGGTTGTAGGCTCTATCTCAGGAGTTCAACTTGTGCTTCATTGGAGAATTTTATCAAGGGTTTGAAGATTATTGAACGATAATTAATTGCAGACCTGTATCTTCTTTCTTGGCAGCCATTCTATACCAGATTTTAAATGTTTAACTGTTGCTACAGTAAAATGTGAACAGTAACGCTACAGTGTTGGGCATATTTGTGAAGCATACTACAAGTTTTGAAGGATTTCGACTAAGGGAAATCAGGGTTATTATCTGCTGTTAAGAATTTCTGTGTATGCATAAATCTAGGCGGAGTTTAAGTCAGATTTCAAGCATTTATTGAGCACAGTGGACAGGGGTTTATTGCTGCGCATCAACAGTACATGGGTTGTTATATTATAGAATGCTGGGCAGATTTCAAGCATATTACAGGCCTTTCCTTCAGTTACTTATGCCATATATGACTATTCTTTGTACTCCATTGAAGATACAAATTAACGGGTATGTTGGGACCTGGCAGTGTAAACTCAATCATTTAGCATTGTAATTTCAGTCCAACATAGTTGCATTGGTTTGCATGATAATATTTGTCATTATAAGGTAGTTGCTGTAGATGAATGTTCATGACAGATCTGATAATGTATTGCATTTGAATGTAAGCCAAGAGTCTTGGCATCTACATGCTCGCAATGTACTTGGGTTTGCTTTTCAATGAGAAGTTATAAGTTGGGATTCATTCATTGGATGTAAACAACATTTGATAGCATTTCAAGGATGTATGCCAATTGTTTGACATAATGTCCATTGGCTGTAAGAACACATTTTGCATATTTAATTCATATATTTGCATCTAAAGGGTGGAAGCAAGTTGCATTTGCATTTAGCACTTTGTAGACCTCTTGGATATCATTACAAGTTTGCAAAATCAGATTGAAACTTTACACCAGCGAGTTAAGAGGTTATAGGTGAATTGTTTGACAATATTTCATGAGCCTATAATCAGCATTTTGAGGTCAGATTAGGAAAGGCTCATTACATCGGAGCAATCCAGCTTTCGGCAGCACGGGTTAAAGTGGAGTGTTCAGTTGAAAGTTACAAATTGCAAAATCATTTCAAAAGCTCAATTGTGCCTCTGTAGGCCAGGGGTGCCCTTGCATTTGAGGTCCATATTTCAATTTTCAAACGCCGCACATACAGTCATCCTTTGCGGAATTCATCCAACTACGCGATGGATCCAGCATCCAGTCGATGGGAGTCATCATTCATCAGCAGTGGCAGATTGAAGCACAGAGAGGCAAATCCAAAAAATGGCCGGGTATGGTGTCATATGCACCCTTTTTAAAATAGGCGCCTTTGAATATGAGGCATCATACTTAGTTTTTAGCTCTCGCAACTCCCAAGAACATGTCATCAGACTTGTTCTGGCTATGCGATGAATGTATAAGCTCAGCTCCAGGATCAACCGGGCATCCGAAAATCAAGGTCCAAAAGAGGCCGTGGTGATGTTTTTAAAGAGCTAAAAAGTAGGAGCTTAGCAAAAGCACTTCAACTTTGAGTAAAGGCCCACAAAATGTCAAAATTTGACTTTTAAAATTGAAGTTACATGCTCTGGCCGCCCTAGAAAGGTGGAGTCAGTTAACTGAATTAAAAAATATTAAAACTTCAGTTTGAAACGCCAGTTTTACTTGCATAGTGCGTATTTCTTCATTATTTTTAAAGTGGCCCCCATTTCAAGGCTCAGGGTCTGTTTTTGTTAACTAAGTGCGGCCCAATGAGATAGCTGTATCCTAAATTTAGGGTTTTCTCCTGCATGTGACACCTAAACCCTGAAAATTTTGTAAATATGCACTTGGGCGTCTATTATTTTCACAACAGGTTGAGTGCAAACACGTATTTTCTTGTGCAAACAAGATCTGAAGGCGCTTTAGGTGTTACTTTTCAATGTTATTTGGAGATACAGATCTAGATTATTCAACAGACTTCATTCAAGGATAGGCAGAGGCAAAATATAACTTCTATTTTCTCTCTCTTATTTTTTCTATCCTTGTCTTAGGTTTTCTCTCGCATGTCCAAGAAAACGACAGTATTTCACAAATTTGATCATCTGCGTATGTTGTGCACAACATTCTCTACAAAACCCATGTGTTAGAAATTTTCAGGAAAAATTGCCTCGTAGCTTCACTTTTTGAAGCTTTGCTTTTTTTCGGAGATTCCTTTGCATGGTAGAGGAAAAGTCAATATTTTGAAAAACGAAAAAACTGGGTTTGCTTAGAATCATTTTCTCTACAAAATCCATATTCCAGAATTTTTTGGAAAATTTTTCCCTTGCAGCCCCTGCTACCCTTTGTTGCTTTTTTTTGAAAAGTTTTTGCATCTCAAGCTAAACGACGCTTTTTCGATTTTCTGGCATTGTGGGTTTGCTTAGAAATTTTTTTTCTACAAAACCCACGTCTCGGAATTTTTCGTGAAAATTGCCCCTTGACAAGCTATTTTTACCCTCACTAGGAGCCATTTTAGCTTTATGGAGAAAGTTGTCAAAACATAGCCATGTTTACAGTCGATAGGCAAATTTTTTAGAATGCAATTTACATGGACTGAATTCAAGACCAAATCGGTCTTAATTCATGATTTCATCAAAATGACTGATACAAATTTGCATCAGGTGGATCCAGAGGTTGACTTGAATGCTTCAGAAATGAACTAGATTACACTTCAAAACATCGAGGAATCTACGTTGCTAGAGGCAACTTCACTTCCCATCTCAATAAAGTGTATAGAATTCGTAATGTCTTGTGTAAAGCATTACAATTCTACTACTCGAGAAATTCAATCAGTGGATGGGCGAGTGATATGCAGTATCAAGCCTAAGGACATTGAGAAGTGCTTTGTATTCCTCCAAATCCGAATAGTTTGGTCATTACCACAGATCAGTGTGAGAAGGCATTCAATGCTGATAAGGAGAAATGTGAAAGGAAAATGGTAGAGAGATGGCTTAAACAGAAGAAAGTTAACTTGCCAAAGAATGTGGGTTGCAGAGAGTTCAAAGATGAATATGCGATTATGATTACCCTTCTTAATCGTGCTTTTGGTCAAGCGGATGCTCATAAATTCCAGCCTTGGATGTATTGCATCATGGCTCAAGTTATTCATAGAAGGGAGCATTACAACTGGGCCTCTTTGATTAGTGACGTTCTCCACAAACAGATGACCGACTTCTTGGTTGCTCACGAGTTTTACATGTGTTCGTACCTCGTGTATTTGACAGCCTTCCAAGGCCAGTTTAGAGGGTTGAACACTATGGGGATTCTAAGTGTACAAAAATTTCATCAATATTATGCACAACTTGAGTTCACACAGTCTGAGCGACACTTCAAGCGGGTGCAGGAAGCATTTTTGATGTACACAGTGAGGAACCTGGATCGGGAGCTACATGTACGTATCTCAGCAGAAGCCAAAGCAACAATGGTAGAATGGGCGGATTGGTTCATTCAGTTCCCAACTTATACCTACATCTGCATCTACGGATATGCAAGTCATCCAACCATGCTACCCCGTTATCCTTCGGATAAGGTGGTGTTCATGGAGTTTCTATGGCACTTGTACAATGTTCACTCTTATCTGCGCAACAAACGCAAGCCAACTGCCACATTTCCATTACAGATGGGGATTTAGAAGTGCAAGACAACAGTTGACGCCAAGGCTATGGGCCATGAGCTAGCAGGACTTAATCTTAAGTGTCTTGTTGAGAGACGCTCATATGACCCTTGGGGACACTTCTCAACAGACCTTGTTGGTCGTTCTTATCACAAGCCTTTTATGGAAGACTAATGGTTCAACTACGAGGATGAGTTCGAGGGGCGTTGGCGCAGTTACAACAGGTTCACCCTTTCACAAATTTTTGTTTCATGTCAGAAGATGTGTGTTGGCATAAAAACTAACACCTCTGGAGTGCAGGTTTGTACGGACAGCTATGCACACTGCGTAAGGAGTGCTCTTCAAATTAGGAGGGGAAGCTCCCTTGTAGTGCTGGAATGCATGGAAAAGAAAAGTAATCTAAGTCCTATCTTTTTGTTCTCAGCTGGAAGAGGCACAAGGTTAAGAAAACCAAGAACGTTGCAGCTAAGGATTTTTTGGTTTCGCAGATCATTAACTACAACTAAGCTAACTACTTTAAATCTATCCAGTTTCCTCAAGAAAACAAAGCAAGAGGAAATGGAGCAGGAATGATTATCTGACGATAAGTCGGGTACGGACTCACAACGTGAAGGCAAGGTGGCACAACTATCTGCTTGTCTGAATAGGCTTATTGGAAACAACAATATACGATAAACTAAGTACAGATTCTCAACTTGAAGGCAAGGTGGCACAACGATCAGCTCAATCTGAATAAGTTTATTATTCACACACATCATACGATAATCAAGAACAGATTCTCAACTTGAAGGCAAGGTGGCACATCTATCAGCTCAATCTGAACGAGTTTATTCAACACATAACATGAAGGATAGCCAACTAGGATAATAAATTGCATTGGCGAGACACGCATACAATCTACGATCAACTAGCCACTATATCTAACTAAAGCAAGAATTCACCATCATAATTGCATGAAACCCTATGTGGTATAACAATTCATCATAATAGTAAAAACGCATGAACAAATACAGAACGAGTAATATTGAGGGCAAGGTAGGCACAGCATATATTTCTCTCTCATGCAAAAGTTATTTACAAATGAGCAAAAGCTCTTATTTATAGACATCAAAAGGTGTAGGGAACCCTAAAATCACCTTGAGTCAACTACAGTATTGCAATGCATGCAAGATTTATTGCTAAGCCCTAATAAAGTAAACTATACAGTTAACTAAAAAACTACCATCAGTGAACCGAAACATCTAATCTAAAAATGGACAATTGTGCAAGCATGCACGTCCTTATTGAAAGCATGTTAACTGGAAGACTACCATCAGTTAACAGAAAACCCTAAATAAAACTCTAAGTAAATAAAGCAGAACTCAGAATAGATATGCATGTGATGAGACAACGAGTTAACTTGAAAGGGTAACGCCAAGTTAACTCCTGTGTATAAAGTCTATTCTGAGAGGTGGGAACTGAAGTCTATTGATCGTGATCTCGAGCAGTCAATCCCTCAACGAGATTGTTAACTGCATCACATCTAAAGGTCGTCAACTTGAGCAATCTTGGAAATCTTTGCACACTCCAACTAGCATTTCACTGACTGGTAACTTTGGCGGCTCTGTAATTGAAGTGATGGCGACTATCTCCTCTGCAGGTTGATGCTTCTGACACTTTTGCATGACGAAACTACGAGATTTGACTGTGCACACTCTGTTTGTGAGAAATGCAAACGAACTTGCTGCACACGCAAAATTCAAACGGTATCAACCCTCTAAACCGGCTTTGGAAGACAATCGGCCATACGAGGCATGCAACCATATGGATTTGAGTAACTACGCCTATCAACCCTCTAAAAGCACTTGATACAAATTTCTCTACTTTTCTGATGAAATCGCGAATTAAGACCGATTTGGTCTTAAATTCAGTCTACGTGAATTGCACTCTGAAAAACTCGCCTGTTGACTGTGAACACGGCTGTATTTTGACAAGATTTCTAGAAAGCTAAAAATAGCCTGCTGAGGCTAAAAATAGCCTTTTGAAGAGTTATTTTCGGCGAAAAATCTGAGATACGGGTTTTGTCCAGAAAAAGATTCTAAGACAACCCAGAACGTCAGAAATGCGAAAATCTAACTTCTACTCGACCATGCAAAGAGTTTTCAGTTGAGAAAATTAGAAACTCGAGAACGAATGTTTTGAAGTTAAAAATTCCTGAAAAATCAAATGCACAATTTTAATTCGAGGAAGTTATATAGAAATGATCTAGATGTTGAGACTTGTCAAATTTTGCCAATTTCAGGAACATGTGAATTGAAATCTGAGAGAAATTTGAAAATCAAGGAGGAAAAAGACGTTTTTTGTATGCTCTTCTTCAATGAAAATCGCCCTTGAATCCTTCAAATTGTTGATAAATGTGAACTTTAATCTGCAAAAAGATATGTTTGATGAAAACGCCTTTAAAAATTGATGAAGAATTCGCCTTTGCTTTGCTAAAATTCGCCTTTGCTTGAGAATTACGAATTTGCCTCGAGGATACGTCTTTGCTTTGAAGAAATACGAATTTCTCTTGAAGCTTGGTGAATAATAAATGAAGATGGCGAATTTACTTAAATAAAGAAAATTCGCACCATCTTATGAACTGCAAGATCAAAAACCCTGACTGAAATAGACGCCTTCTAATTGGACCCCTTTCAGTTTCACTGCCATTGACTCGAAGTTTGAATAATAAAATATTCATTATGCAATTTGCAAAGGCGCCAATTATAGAAATTTGCCATTTAATGCAAAATAAATATTAAAAATTATCTAACTTCAGTTGACAATTCAAACGAAGCTTTAGGATTCACCGTTAGACTTCACTGATTCCAAAAAATCATCATCTGAGCTCATAGGCGTCCATTTGCTCAAGATATTGCACTTTTTATTAACTTCCTATTTTATAGTTGATGACAAAGTTACGACTGGCCATCTTCGACATTGATTTCCGGGTGACCGGATGATGCTGAAACCGAGCTGATGAATTGAATGCGAAGCCTGCTGAGCAAAGAAGAAATGTCTGCTGGGAGTCATCACTGCAAAATCCATCATTTAACAAGTCAAAAAATTAGGCGCCCTTGATTAAATTCATTTACAGGTGCCAGACTTAAACCATTTTCCTAAACTGCCATCTGATACTTCAAACAGCTGCTGATGGCAAACGGCGAAACCTGCTGATAGGAAACCAAGTTCACTGTGTGACTAGAAGCATTCTGCATCCAACGGATATACGCATGGCATCTGAAAAGTGCATTAAGGGCCTGAAAAGTAAAAGCGCCCCTGAGCTACAGTTGCATTGACACCATTTTGACCAAAGTTGAACTTTCATCCAAGTACCCTACTTTGTCCTTCGATACCGAGAGCTGGGATAACCTGATTCGAGCATTGTTTGTCTCAACACGTAGTCGGAAGGACTTACAAGAGACATCTCTAGAGGTGACGAAGCAAGAAAACTGCTTCTAAGACCTCAAAAATGCAAGTGCGTATTTTATTTAAAATATACGCTCCATACTAAGCCATTTTCCGGATGTCTTCACTTTTCAACACTTCGTCAAAGACCTCGCATGTACGAGCGTCTGCCAAATCCCAAAGGCTGACGGCTAGGCTTGTTGGATAGCTGAAGTAATTACGCTTGAATCCCGTGAAGACTTCGAAAGCGAACAACTTCATCTGATAGGCCTAAAGGCTAGGCACCTCTGGCCTATAGAAATACAATGAAAATTTTATGCCAGTCTGCCCGCTTATTTACGTTCTTGGTAGAAACTCTGCCACGATCTTTCAGAATGTCGAATCAACAGACAACTTGGTGTGTTGCGAAGCTGGACTAGAGTAGTACTGATGTCAGGAGGACCTCGTCAGCAAATTGGACCATCTTAAGGGTCATTTTGACAAGCGCCCCTGAGCTATAGTTGCACTGGAAACGCAACGAAGAAGCTCAAAGATGTGAAATCTTCATTATAAGCTCATCTTCAGACGTTGGCTGCCAGAGCTCTAGGACTCGGATGACTGCGTTTGATAGGTCGTCGGATAAACAAACTAGTCATGAAGAGATTGACTGCTTCAGCCACCAGAAGTACCAAGATCCACCCCCCCTTTAAGAAGGGCGCCCTCAAGCTACAGGCACGCTTAAGCTGAAAAAGGACAAGTTTCTACAATGTGAAACTTTGGAAATTTCAACTTCTGTCGCCAGTTGTCGGAGTTACGGGTCTCGGAAAACTTCGCTGGATAGCTCATCGGATAGCCAGACCAATTCTGAAGAGATTGACTATAGTTATGAGCACTTTCAACAAAATCTTGACCTTCAAAAAGAAGGGCGCCCTTGGGCTACAGGTGCGCTTTCTTGCTTTTCTCTGAGAAATCTCCAAAAATTAACCATTGAAATCATCATCTAAGTCACTGAAATGACCATGTGCAACGTGAAATGCTGTCGTGAGATGCTCCTCCATCGTGAAATGCTCCATTCTGAGTCTCTGATTTAGGTTATGATCAATAAAACTGACTTTGACTGACAAAATATTCACAAAAACTCCATGCTTGATATTGCCCAAAAACTGTATTTTACATCATTTTAGCAAGATTTAGACTCTTTTAAACAAAATGCCTTGATGAAGCAAAAATTTTGGTTTTGGGTACAACAATGTGAGAGGGTTGTCAGATAATGATGGGGATATACTTCTTCAATTCTTCAAAGAACAAGTTGACACGCAGCTGCTTCCAGCCATCGATTGGTTCGCCAAGGAATGCTCATCTGTTCAGGAAAGGTTAAGCATGGTTATCAGAAACAGTATACTCTACTTGGATACAAAGAAGACGAGAAGTGCAGCCATGCCAAATACAGAGCCGCCATCAGTGGATACTTCACTACCTTCCATGTCAAAGACAAAACCTAGACAAAAGAAAAGAAGTAATCCTCCCAAAGGAAGCAAAATGTCTCGGAATTCAAAGGGAAAAGCACTAGTCGCTGATTTGGACCAGCAAGAACAACATATGGAGTTTGCCATAGATTCAATTGAAAGCATGCTAGAAACAAAGGTAGAGCCTCTCATGCCATTGCCAACACCGCAACAGTCTTCAGTTCCGGTTCACATCAATTTAGACTCGCCACCAAGGACCAGTGCTTCCACACATTCCCACTCATCAGGAGTTCCTAGGTCGAGCACTGATCCTTCCAGTGAGATTAGTCGAGACTCGTCTTGGCTTGAGAATCAATTGGGTAGGAAGAGGAGGAAGCCATCCTACAAACTGAACTACTCAGAGTTTGATCATGTCTATCAAGATATGCCAAATAAAAAGATAAAGAAGCAAGTCCATGTGGAAATGAACGCTGACAATGAGATCATAATTGAGACCGTTGCACCGCCAGAGGATAAGAACTTAGATGAGGCAGATGTAACGACCCGACATCTACGTAAAATAAAAATTTCTAATTTTTATAACTTTTAACCAAAGTAAACGAGTAAACAACATAGTAACAAAAATTTTCTTTCCTTTTCAAAATAAAGTATAACATATAAATATGATTTCAAAGCTTTTCCCAAATAAATAACTTTAACTATTTCCAATGAATAACAGAGTATGAAAGTATAAGAAAACATACACAGCTTTAATAGCTTTTGCACAAATAGAAGTAAGACAGTCCAAGTTCTTCCCTTTCAAATCTTGGTTTTTCGGTTGTCAGGTTGTGGAGGAGAAACATCACTCGGGTGCTTTTCCGCCAACCACGGACTAATAATGCGGTCCGCCGCACATTCATTTTTCAATGAATGGCCCTCCCTTCGTCGAAGAGATTGGTTGAGTAACCGATTCCGTTAACCAACTAAGCATAGTGTCGTGTCCTACATTACTAGATTCTTGTATCTTACAATCCCAACCTAGTATGTACGTTTTGGATCACTATGAACTGACAATGTAATCATCTCCCTAAACTAAGAGGATGTAGGTACATTACATTACATTACTATGGCCATAGTATTTTGGTTCAGTAAACGACTGAGTAAGTCATCTATCACTTACACTACTCAGGGCCAATTTGCCTTTGGGCTACCTTACTCAATGCGTAGGCCATGTCCTTCAATGGGTTCAGTTTACCCCAGACTTCCTACCTCAAACAGTTTACTAGAAATGAGTCTTTAAACAAGTGTTCACTATCCTATCTCCTGTTTCCAGAAATCTTTATCCTAGGAGTGAAGCTTACTAATGTTAACCCAATAACACAAGCTAAGATTACACTTAGTTTTGATGTCATTTTGTTCCTAGAAGTTAATACTTCCTCTACGTACTATCCATTTACGGAGATCATACAATTTTGTAACTCCAAATAAATGCATAAACTTTTAGCTCTATAAATCAATCATCACACACAAGAGACAACCTTTTATTACAATGCATATAAAGCTAAGTTGATTTTAAACCCTTTAATCAAATTGAATCCCTTCTTTTAAAACCCCAATTCCTTTTAAATCTTCCTTAATCCATCAATTAAATATATTGAATTGCTCAAGCTTTCTCCTTTACCTACATTGTTATTCCCTAAACTTTTACCCCTTACTTAAAATGAAATCCCTTGAATCATTATGCATTAACAGCCTATCAAACGAAACTTGATTGCTAAGGATAGTTTACTTATTTCATATCAAATGCAACCAGCAATTCTAAAACAATAAGAATACAACTTAAGCTATAAATCCCAATTAAGAAACATGCCTGTATATACTTTTAAGCTCCTTTCCAATGCACTTCTGACAGCAGCCTTAAATTGATGATGACAAAATGAAGTTTCCCTTCTTCCTCCTGAGTAGAAAACTCTTCCAAAACACTTTCTCAAACAGAAACTTTCCACTGGAAAATTGCTAACTAATACTTCACAGTCTAAGAATTATAGATGAAGAAAACTCTAATTTCCTTCACTAAATCACTATGATGCAAAACAGTAACTCTAACTCACAGCAGAAGCTCACAATTGCAATATAGGAACTCTCTAAAAACGCCTAAGTTGAGAAAACAACGAGTGCATTCGAATGGAGAATAGAGAAGTATTTATAAGCCGAAATAACAACAGATTCCCCATTTCTGGGCATGTAAAATGACAGACTGACATGTTTACCTGGTCAAATCGTCACTTGTCATGTTATCAAACCCTTAGTCATGATTCCCAAAGATGATTCGACCTCATGGAGCCAGTAGTTGAAGAATTTTTCAACTCAACAAACAAAAACGCCACCTACAGGTACACGTTTTGTTGCCAGTCGTATAAATTCGAAATGGTTTTATTGCTGCATTTTTTAGGTCAACATTCCACTTGTTACAGCACTGAAATCCATCGCCATTTCCCTATTCTTCAGTTTGAATAATTCTCCCTGCATTTTCTGTTGTGCAAGAGCTTCCGTATTTTCACGGGAATGTCCAAATTTGTTTTCCATTCGTTTTTTCTAAAGTTTAAACTTTTCAAATATTCCTTTGTGAAGTTCGTTTCTTTTGAAATATATTTCAATGAGTTAAATATTTCATGCGGCTACATTTTCGAATTTTTACTTCCACAATATATATATATATTGCGATTTTATCCTTCAAAGAATAATGCTTACTCTTTTAAACATTTGAAATTATTTTCCTTTATTTAAATTTAAATTTTATATATTTGTATATTTTATTTATAAATGTATTTTATTAAACATTAATATTTTCTTTATATATAAACGTATTAATATATAAATATATATTAATTTTAATATGAACACATTTAATTTATAAAATATACAAATATATTATTATTTACGTATTCCTTATGTATAGATATATATATTAATAATCACTTTATTAATATATATATTTACACATAATGAAATATGCTAACCAATTTTTTCGAAGAAGTAACACAAAATAACCAGCAATAGATGATTGGATTAGCGTTAGCCTCAAACTAAAAATCTGGACTTGAATGGAAGATACTGAACTTGAATTGAAGAAACTGAATTTGAATGGAAGAACTACTCAACGTCAAGAATGTGCACTCAAGATCCCACTGAGGGCGAGGTGCTAACATATGACGGAGTCTCAGAAATTGAAATTATAAACTGTTAGGCGGATAACCAGCCATGAGAAACAATTCCACACTACCACCAAACAGTGGGGGGAAGAGATTACAATAGAAACAATTCATCCGCTGCGGCGGGCATCCACAATGCTGTGGGGATTCACCACTATGAAGTGGGTATAAGAGTGTTACAAATAGATTTTCCACACTGGCGGTAAACCATCCAGGGGTAATTTAATGATAAACAGAAAGTAAATTGCAGAAATGAAAGAATGGTTGGATTAGTAATGCTTAATCTCAACCTTACAAATAGAACTCTGCAAATTACTAAGTACAATTGATAAGGAATGAACCTTAGATACAAGTATGAACTTCTACAATGATATAACACTCAAATACTGAAGTATAAGCCAAAAAACTGGAAATTGCAACAGTCTGATATAAAAATCAGAATTCTGGAAATTATAACAGCAGACTGTGAAACAGTAAAATATTCATAACTCACTCGTTTCACCTCCGAATTGACTGAAATCTTTTGCAAATGTTTCTCAAGAGGTAGGCGCCCAAAAACCAAGCACCAAACAGCAGCAACTTCCACTTATTTTTTAACTTGCACAATTCCCAATGCATATGAAATGGTACGGCCCTCTTGGGAAGGGCGATTTTAATTAAAAATCAAGCACTTCAAAATAAAATCTCAAAACTTGCATGAATGGTCGCCCAAGGTCAGCAAACAGATTGGTTAAATACCCAGAACGAAATTCAAGCTGGAAAATAAGCCATGAATAAAAATCACTTTCAGCAGTTGATGAAACAGCAAACCAAAATTACCAAAATCTCCAAAATTCTTCAATCTTTGATGCTCAATCTGCTAGTCTGAAGTTGAGAAGCAGCAATGTAGCCAACTAGGTGTTATATTGCAAACACGAAATTGGATGAGAGGCTAGGAGGTAGACTTCCTCGAAGCAATTTGTCAATTGTCATTTCGACAGCATAACTTTAGCATAATTTTCATGGATCAAATGCTGGAGCAAAAGCCTTCAATAAATAAGAGCTCACAAACTCTTCAAATGCCTGAGAAGCAAACCAAGAGACACAGGAGACCCTTCAATTTCCAAAAACCATTCAACTTCACAAGGTGGCGTCCCAAAAGGCCTCATATAAATTCACTTTATTCAAAAATATAAAAGTGGTGTCCACTTT
Source organism: Sequoia sempervirens (assembly GCA_007258455.2). Lineage (NCBI taxonomy): Eukaryota > Viridiplantae > Streptophyta > Pinopsida > Cupressales > Cupressaceae > Sequoia > Sequoia sempervirens. The sequence goes on from VDFB02301100.1 coordinate 29,954, forward strand.
TCAAGATGATGAAATATTTGAATAAAGACTAATTAAATTTATGATGAAGGCGTACCCCTTCATGGCCCCACTTTAAAACAACTTAAGTTACCTCCTTAGGCCAAGGTGGGGGTCAACAGTGAATTAGAACAAAAAGCCATTAATTAAATATTTTTGCCAACTGAAGACCAAACCAAAAATATAACAACTGCTCCAACTGCCAAGGATTAAGAATGGACAACTGCAACTGCCACAACTAGCATTTACTAAAAATAGTAAATAATATGAAATACCACAAAACTCCAAGCCAAGAAACCCTAATTTTCACCTCATTCCAGTCTACGGGTTCCGGAATAGACTGATGAACTGCAATGCTGATCACTGATGAGAAGGGGACATTACACATAAAGACATACGTAAATCTCCTTGACAACATTATATGAAATATTATTTATATCAAAGATGTTAAGACAAGCTGTGTACGTATATACATGCCTATATATACTTCTTGTGTATACATATGTATGCGTATAAACATGTCGACACATGCGTACAAGCATATCCATCTGCTTAACGTACATACGTATTGATATGTCTATACATTTAGAAACGTGTACACAATATATGTATGTGTATACGTACCCACTTGACCTTTATCATATATCAACTATTTCGTTCATACACAGGGAGTCACAGTTTAGTCAAACTGATATTTTAACAATCACATCACATAAAGCGTAAGGAAGTAAATCAAACTCCTAAGCCTATGGATGACTTATCAAGACTAACTTATCTGACCTGGTTCCTATGTACCGTTCATAATGTGTGTGCATGCTCAACTGATTAACTTTACCGGTTAAACGACCAATACTCCTCTCCCAAGTGATATTTCCCCTCTGCCTAGAGGACTGGTCCTCATTCCTGCATTCACAATTATAAACTCACGGCAGTCAATTGCTCACAAAATTAGCAATACATATAAATTTCACAAGATATAAAAACATCACATATTAATCTCATTTGCACATTTTTCACCATGATTAACATCAAATAAACAACATAAGAATGAGACAATCATTAATGTATGAAACTTATATGGACAACAAGGTGATTCACATCTTTATTTATTCATAAAATTGTCCTTACAAACACATAATCCTTATTCAACTCTAATAGCCTAGTAGCTATACAATCGGGATGTAACATACTTCCCCCCTTAGGAATCATCGTCCCCGATGACTTAAGGTATTATTTCAAACATAATAAAAACAAATACATAAATTTTATTCATTATTCTCAAAAGCTTTGAGAATATTTGGAAACTTCCGTAGAATTTCCTCATAGTCTTCCCACGTTGTTGAATCCTCCGTGTACTGATCCCACTGAACTTTACATTGAGTGACATCTCTATTTCGTAAATGGAGTTTACGCACTTCCAGCACCTTTACGGGCTCGAGAGTTATTATTTCAGGATCCTTTACCTGTAAAGCAGTCCAATCAATAGGATGACTATCTCTTGGAATGTACTTTTTAAGATAGGACACATGGAAGACATTACGCATTTTGGCAAGAGCAGGTGGTAAGGCGATTTGGTAAGCTACAGGATTGACTTCCTCAAGGACTTCAAAGGGACCTACATAACGAGGAGACAATTTAAAAGACTTCCAAACTTGATGGAACTCTTATGAGGTTTGACTCTCAACAGTACCTTGTCACCTATAGCAAAATTATGGGGCACTCTTTTGGCATCTGCATAACTTTTCTGTCGACTGTTAGCTTCCGCTAACTTTTGCTTAATAACCTTTATCTGCTCATCCATTTCTACCAACATTTCTGGTCCAAGACTTATTCGATCCTCAAGCCTATCCCAACTTATCGGAGTTCGACACTTACGACCATATAGAGCTTCAAATGGAGCCATTCCTATAGAAGAATGATATGAATTATTATAAGCAAATTCGACCAAAGGTAAGTATTCTTCCCACTTATATTGCTGATCCATGCAATATACTCTAAGTAGGTCTTCCAATACTTGATTTACCCTTTCCGTCTGCCCATCTGTTTCCGGATGATATGCTGAACTTATATTTAACTGTGTCCCAAGTGCAGAGAACAAAGTTTGCCAAAATCTAGAAGTGATTCTTGCATCCCTATCAAAAATAATCTTTTTAGGAATTCCATGCAATCTGAATACTTCTGGAACAAACTTTCTTGCAATGATTGGTGCTCCATCAGTTAAATTTCCTGGTATAAAGTGTGCCACTTTTGTCAATCGATCCACTACCACTAATATGGCATTATGTCTGTTCCTAGACATGGGTAGTCCTTGAACAAAATCCATACTAATTATTTGCCATTTCCACTCTGGTATTTCATGAGGATATAACAGTCCTGCCGGATGACGATGTTCAGCTTTTACCCTTTGACATTCAAGACAACTTGCTACAAAATTAGCTGGGTCTTTTTTCATTCCTTTCCAGAAATACAAGGGTTTCACATCTGCCATCATTTTTGTCACTCCAGGATGACCAGAATAAGGTGCTTCATGAACTTCCTTCCATACCAGATTCCTTAATTCTTTATCTTCAGGTACGTACACTCTTCCTTTGTACCTTAACAATCCATTGGTTTCAAACTGAAACCCTTCATATCTAGAATCTTGTGGATTTTCTTTTAGTGCTTGTTGTTGGTTGAATATTTTGTAAACTTAGGAGGTTTAGCAAAATGGTGATTTCAACACAATGTGTGAGTTAAACTCTCCTATTTAAGGGAAGGCTCCCCCTATCTAAATAACTAAAAACAAATATGGGTGGAACGTTAATCTTTCCTCTTGTTTCAGGAAAGACTAAACTCTTTTCTCTTCACAGAAAAAGTAATCTGGACTTTTAAATAGATTTTATCAGCAGCTTCCAATAAATTCAGTAGAAAGGAAATGAAGTTTCCTGAAAGCTCAAAGACTTCCGTCACTTCCTTCGGGATGGGAAAACAACCTCAAGCGCAAAATCTTGAAAATCTGCAATCCTATCTACCCTTTTAAAAGATAATTCTAATGATAATATACAGCATATGACAGCACAAAGTCTGTGAATATGATGTATCTATTAACTACTTATGAATTGAAGTCATCACGAGCACAAAGACTTGTAATTCTTCTTTTACTTCTAAACTATAAATTCAATTTTCAACATTTACAGCACAAAGTCTGAAAATATTTTAATTGAAGCTCTTTCTAGCAATCTTGCACAATCTTCAAATGATCACAAAGAAGTGTCCCAAAATGACGTAAGAACACAATAGACACAAAGTGAGAATTCAACACAAAGTCTGAAATCTGCAACTCTTTGATATTATTTGAAAAGGATCAACTTACAATTATAAAGCTCAAAGTCTTTATGAGTATAAATTTCTGCAGAATTTTCTTGCTTGCCAAAAAGATAAAAGATTACAATAGACCCCCTCAAGTATTTATAGGAGGGAGGTTTGGAGAAAAAGGTGGGAGGATCTCAACAAACTTGAGAAAAACTCTCAACCACCAACTACTTGTAATTGACTTATTCAAAATTACAATCCAAATTGTGATTTGTTTTGTAAGAACTTACATGTAATTACATTTTTCAAAACTGCAAGGAAAGAACACTTGCAATTGCAAAACTTGTTTTTACATATACTTTGTCAAAAGTAAAATACATAAAACAACCTAATATTTTAATTTGTCTCATTCCTATCTTTAAAAGATAAGAACTTGCGGATGATCATCTGCAATTCATTCGGATCAAGGCCTAGTGTGTTCTTGGCAACCGTAACAATCTTCAAGATTACATCAAAATATCTTATCGTTGCTAGTCTATGCTCTTCATAAACAGTCTGCATTTTATCAAGGATTATTCGATGATTAACAAACTTGTGAATCGAATCCATAGTAAACTGTTCTGATTCTAGCTCTTGACGAAGATTTGCTGCCATTTTTGTAGTGATCATATCAGCTGCAATTAATTTTCCTTCATGATTCAATATTCTGCAAGAGATTTTCTCAAAGCTAGAAAGGATGTCTTGCTGAACTTCATCACTCATTTCTAGTGTAGCTTGGATATCTTTGATGAGATCTTGAATAACCAATGATTTATTTGTCATAAGTTCTTCAAATTCTATGTATTTTTCTCTGTTTGGTAGAATTGAATTGCTACATAGAATTTGTAACTTGATTTGATCTATCTCATGCCAAATTTTCAAATCTTTTTCAAGTGAATCTAAACTTTGCTTAAAAGCTTCTAAAGTCTGATTCAACTTTATTTTTGCTATTCCGACATTGTTCAGAACTTGTAATGTCTTTTCAATCATTGGAATGCTTTGATCAATTAGTTGTGTTACCCAAGAATCAACTGCTTTGGCTTTTTGCGCAATTTTCTCCAATTGCTTCACTGATTCTTCAAAAGTGAAAGAAGTTAATGGATTAACTTGCTCTGAAGAATTGGCAATCTTTTGAATAACTGAGATGAGCTGTGAATTCTCTTCTTTCAGCTTTTCTTTCTTTGCCAAAAGCTCATTGTAACTATGTGTTAGAACAGTTACTGAATTTTGAGCGTCTTGCATCATACCAGCATGTGTCTGCTTGCCTAAATCCACCCTTGTGAATTTATAATCAGAAACTTGCATCTCTTCTGGTGACTTGTCTGCAAGGGGTTCAGCTATCTCTGCATACTTCATTTTGTTGCTGTCGACAACTACCCGTGAAACGGTCTTAGCCTTCTTTGCAGCTTTTGGCTTTGATTTCTTCAATTGCTGGAAATCAAATACATCTGGAGAAATTGCTTGTTTCTTTCTCTTTAGAGTAACTGAATTCAACCATGGAGGAAGATCCAATGTGTCTGTATTTGAAACAGCAACAGATTCATTTTGAGTCACAGTTGTTACTCTTGGAGATGTCTCAGTTTGAATTGCAACAAAAGCTTGACTGGATGGTGCATTATGATCAGCATTAGCCATGAAACAATCAAAGCTTGCAGTAGATGTATCAATTTCTGGAAGTGTTGTCTGCGATGTGTTTGGATACATCGGATTAACATCAAAGACATTCTCCAGATTATCATGTATGTTTACTATAGAAGCAGCCACCGTTGATGAAGTTGATGTATGAAGAGCAGCTTCAATAGGAGGAATGTAAACTGTTGAAAAGGAATCAACATCATTATCAAATTGAGACATCGAAGACATTACTGATACTGGTGCAGCATCAATATGAGGAGACATTATACTTAGAGTAGTAGGAGACTGAAAAACTTCTCCTTCTTGTTGATTGATGACTTGGATCTGCGTCTCTCTAATCTCCTTCCCTTTTAATGTCGGTTCCTCCAAAGGTTGTTCTACAACATGATTGACTTTTAGCTTAATCCTCGTTCCTGAAGAAGAAGCACCTTCCTTAGACTTGTCTCTGACTTCTGATTTTAATCCAACAGGTCCAGCTGAATCATCTTCATTATTAACCCTAATTTTAATAGTTTTGACACCTATACTCTTGAGCCAAGAGTTAGTATTTGCCAAGATTGTCTGAAATCTGTTGAAGATAGAAACTGATTCTTTATTAGACCATTGTATTGCTGGAATAGAAGCGTTAGCAACTCTCTGTTCTTCATATTCTGGATCTAAAATCAGCCCATCATCAATTACTCCTTCTGGAATCAAGGTTAGATTAAAATCAATAACCTGTTCAACTGTAAGCCTACAGTAGTCCATTTTATAGATTTCTTTCTCTGTTTGGAGATCAGCCCAAATATCTTCAAGACGATGCACATGAGTGAAGGCCCTCTTTATCTTGTCCTTCATTCCTCTGTAATCAAAATCTGCTCTGGCCTTGAATCTTTTTAACTTGATCTCCTGAATCTCAGTTTCCATAGCTTTTTCCTTTGAAGTGCTTGTCAAGGAGTATCTCCCAATCTGTAATGGTTTATGAGACGAGATACTCACTCCAGTCTTATGTTGCACAGCTTGTCGTGCATGCATTGTCATCAACTGTCTTGCCAGCTCCATTAGAATGATTTTATCAGTAGAATACCTCAGCAGCATGTATGGCTGATCTTCAAAACAGCCAACCCTCATATAGGTAAAAGTGGGAAATTGGAGAAAAAGGCAACCATATTCATTGACTTTTTTCCAAGCAGCATCTGATACTCTGTTATTCTGCAAGGTCTTGTCAAAAAGGCACATGAAGTGACCAAAGAATGCGTCTTGGACTCTTCTATAATGAATCCTGCTTGGTATCAAGGGCAGTTGATCATAGTATTCCCAAACTGGGACAAGAGATCTATCTCCAATAGTAGAAAGGCCTGGAAACTATCTCAAAGAAGCTGCTATGTATACCAGATAGGAATTCATATAGAAGGTGAGCGTGGTAGGAACTTGTGCAAGCTGCTCACATAAACTATCACTGATTATTTCACCCCAGAAAATTGGGTGTTGTGCCTTTCTAATCACCACAATGAATTTGTACATCCATTTCTCAAAGACATTAGAGAATTTCAACCCCATAATTCTGCTCAAGGGAGTGATTATATCATTGATTTCTTCTTTGAAGTCAGATCGATACAGCTTGGGCCACCGAGACACACCAGCTCGACGCTTGAGAAGCCATTTGGTATTGATGTGCTATTTACAATCTTCTTTCTTTTGCTCATAATGATCTAGAGCACTATTAACTGAAATGTCTGAATACATGGGTGAATCTGGAACTCTGAAAACCCTATGAATGGTTTCTGGATCAAGTCTTATGACCACATTCCCATCGTCATCTTTAATGGTTCTGGATTCTCTGTCAAAGTGAGCTGCACACGCAAGGTGAACTCTAGCTCTAGGGCAGCAACAGGAAAAGAGGAAACCAAATGAATATGACTTTTAAACAGCAACTGCATATGATGAGAAATTGATTTCTCAGCTCTCCCCAAAAACTCGGACATATCAACATGTCCAATCTCTGTGTCTCTGATTTCTTCAATGTTTGAGACAACATGAGAAGGTGAAATCTCATTCTGGTATTTGTCGTATTTGTACTTCATCTTTTTGTTCGGTGGAGAAGAAGGTTCCTCCGTCATCGAACAAGAATCTGCAAGGCTGCGATGAAAGTTCCATAAGGTCAAGACATCATCAATGTTTACAGGCGTAGACATGGCGAAGGTTCAAACTCAGAATGGTATTTTGGTTGTTTGAGGGCAGGAAATGAGCATTATAACTCATTTCGGGTTTTTGAGGGCTGATTGCGAGTGAAAAGGACATATGCTTTTCATGACAAATGAAAAAGTTAGACTGCAGTTTTGAAAAGTGCAAGTCATAACCTTTAGCTTGCATTTGCAGTTAAGGATAAAAAGTCCGATTTTAAGGCATTTTAAAGGCATTTCGGGATTTTGAAGGCCAGCTGCAAGTGAAAAGTAAATGTTGGGATTTTAGGAAGACATTGCAAGCAAAAGAACATTTCGGGATTTTAAAAGGTCATTGCAAGTAAAGAAACAAACTTTTAGACTTGCATTTTATATTAAAATTTCCAACTTGTAATGGGTAAATAAAAACCCGAATTACTTTGCTTGCAATAACATCATCATTTTTTGTGTTTCTTCTCCTCTTTTCAAGAGAATGAAAATGAGATTATGAAATGGAAGGCAAATGGAAGGGAAATGAGAGGAAATGAAAGGAGATGAAAAGACATGAAATGGTATGGGGGGGAAATGCGTTTTTCAGAAGCTAATAATGAATAAATGTATGACGTTTCTGTATGGAGGTGAAAATAGGATAAATGAAAATGTATTTTCAGTGAAGACGAGTTGAATGAATGTCATTTTGGGATGAAAACGCATTTTTAATAAAGGTGTATACAAAATGGAGGGCACATGATATGAAAAAGAGAGTCGTTTTAAAAGAAAAACGCATTTTAGTGAATAGAAAATGTAGGCGAGTGAAAGAAACGCGTCTTTAATAAAAACATTTAATAAAAGCATAAAATATTTACAAAAACAAAATACAAGAATGTAAGAAAGAAAAGAAACAAAGAAAACATACCTGCAAGTAAGTTTGCAAACAAAAAGGACGATGGAGTAACCCTAGGCGCGATTTGCAAACTCAGCAAAGGAAAAGACTTGAATATTAACAGTTGAAAGCCCGATTTTAAAGCTTCAGGATCGATAAAAACTGCTTGGAATAAGGAAGACAAAAGAAATAGGACTCAAACTGCTCAGATCAAGAATGGCGTCGGACTTTCAAGAGTACTTTGCAAGTTAAAATGACACTCAAAAATGAAATCGGGCTTTTCAAAGACAAATGCAAGTTACTTTTGACAAAATCGGGTTTTCAAAATGACATTGCAAGTATTTTAAATAAATTCGGGCCTTTTTTATCACTTTACAAGTGAAATCGGGCTTTTATCATTACATTGCAAGTGCAATTAAGTGAAAATCGGACCTTTTTCATGCTTTGCAATTAAAATAAAGAAAATCGGACTTTTAAGAAGTCACTACAAGTAACTTAAAGGAAATCGAAACTTTTATAAACAATTACAAGTACTTTATGAAAAATAACTTGTAATGAACTTAAAAAGTTCCTATAATTGCAAGTGCTTCAAAAAGTTCCTATTATTTGACTTGCAGTGAAGCTCAAAAACTCCTATTTGCAGTGATGTCAGAAAAACCCGAATTTGACAAAAAACACACTAAAAATGACTCAAAATTTCACGAAAATAGACGAGAAAGTGTAAAAAGTGGCAACCCAAAGGATGATAGACTTAAAATTGAGATTCGCTAATCTTTGCACCTCGTAATACGTGCCTTAGAGAAGAAAACCTTCAAATTTAATCAAAATTTCGATTGGTTATCCCAATTTTTAACAAGTCAAAAATTAGGGACAACACTTCTCTTACTTGCAAATAGTACTCATCATTTTTGCATTTTTGTAGTACTTGCTGCTTAAAATCGGTATGAATTGCTACTATCGAAGAGATATGGCGTCTCCGACTTAACGCATCAACTACCCGATTTTCTTTTCCTTTGATGTAATTAATGTTGAAGTCATAATCTGCTATCAACTCCAACCATCTTCTTTGCCTAGCATTTAGGTTTGGCTGGGTAAAAAGATACTTTAGACCATTATGATCAGTTTTAAGCTCAAAGGATCTTCCTAGCAAATAATGTCTCCACATTTGTAAAGCATGAACTATAGCTGCTAGCTCTAAATCATGTGAAGCATAATTTATTTCATAAGGTTTAAGCTTTCTAGATTCATAAGCAATCACTTTCCCATCTTGCATTAATACTCCTCCTAATCCTTCTCCACATGCATCAGTTATGACTGTGAAATTTCCTTCAGGATCAGGTATCTTAAGAACAAGTGCGGTAGTTAATTTCTCTTTGAGTAGGTCAAAAGCTTTTTGACACTTCTCGTTCCATTCAAACCTTTTTCCTTTCTTCTGTAATGAAGTTATAGGAAAGGCAATTTTAGAGAAATTTGCCACAAATTTTCTATAATATCCTGCCAAACCCATAAAACTTCTTACTTCAGATACATTTTTGGGTATAGGCCACTGAACTATAGCTTTAATCTTGGCAGGATCTACTGATATTCCTTCTGCCGAAATGACATGACCCAGATAATGAACCTTTTTCTGATAGAACGAGCACTTAGACAGTTTTCCGTACAATTTATGCTCTCTTAACCTTTGTAAAACCATCTCCAGATGTTTGCTATGTTCTTCATTTCTAGAATAAATTAGAATATCATCTAGAAAAATCATAACAAACTTGTCCAGATAATCTCTAAATACACTGTTCATGAGATTCATGAATGCTGCTGGTGCATTTGTCAATCCAAAAGGTAATACAGTAAACTCATAATGTCCATACCGTGTTCTAAAAGTTGTTTTGAAGATATCTTCATCCTTAATTCTCAGCTGATGGTATCCAGACCTTAAATCTATCTTTAAAAACACTGTTGCTCCTTTCATTTGATCAAAAAGATCATCAATGCGGGGTAAAGGATACTTATTCTTAATCGTAGTCTTATTAAGCATACGATAGTCTATACACAGTCTTAAAGTTCCATCTTTCTTTTTGACAAATATCACAGGCGCTCCCCATGGTGAAACACTTGGTCTTATCAATCCTTTTGACAATAACTCATCTAATTGTGCTTTCAACTCCATGAGTTCTGTAGCAATCATTCTGTAAGGCACCTTAGAAATAGGTTCGGTTCCAAGAACTAGATCAATGGAAAAGTCAAATACCCTCTTTGGTGGTAAACCAGGTAGTTCATCAAGAAAAACATCGGAAAATTTCTTTAAAATGGGATATTTTTCCATATCCGTTTTTCCACTTTCCTCAATTTCTCCATCTTCTAGTTCTTGTTGACTTTGAAAATCAAAATTTTCATTTTCATACTCAAGATCTTCTATTTTTAATGCAAAGAGTTTGCACCCTTTCTTCTTAGCTCTAAGAAGTTGCATTGTTGATATCTGCCTGACTTTTACTTCTCTTGGTACTCCCTGAATCTTGATTGGGTTACCATAGTCATCTAAACATTCAACTGTCTTGGTATTACAATCCACTATGGCTCTGTGTTTCCATAACCATTTCATTCCTAAAATAACATCATAGGATCCTAGTGGGGCAACATAAAGATTGACTTCGGTTGTGAAACTAGGTAGTTCTATTTTAGCCTCAAACAGACATTGGTCCACCCTTGCTCTTGTGTTATTTGCATATTCAACACTCCATGACATAGCCATGTGTCCTGCCTTTCTAGTTAGTTGATTTGCTATCTTAGGAGAAATAAAGTTTCCAGTAGCACCAGTATCAATCAAAACAGAAATAGGCAAACCAAATAAAGTACCTGGTGTCTCAATTGGTGTTACTTGATATTCAGCCTGACGATCATCAACAGCGGCATGAATCCTCTGTTGAAACATTGCTTGCTGACTTGGTAGCGCATTGCCATGAGACTGAGTTCCTAAAGTCTTATTGGGACCTTCATTTGCATAATGATCTCCCTTGCAAATAAAACACCCCGATCTTGGACCTCTTTTCACAACAGCTTCACCAATTTTACTTGAACTCATAGTGGTTTTGTTAACATTGCCAGTGTTGGTATTGCTTCTCTTGCGATCACTCTTGAAATCTTTTCCACCATAGCGAAATCTTTTTCCCTTTGATTTAGCAACACCTTGTATAGATTCATCCTTCCTAGGAATTGTTTTATTAAAAACTTCAGCCTCCTTGTATTCCTTTCCTTCTTGCCTTGCAAAATCTATCTTCAGTTTCTGTTCTTGCTTAAGAGCTTTTTCATATACCAATTCCATAGTAGTTGGTCCATGCATATCAACTTGTAGAAACCCTTGATTCCTCTGATTCTGAAAACTGATTGCTTTGATTGTTTTTTTCTCGTTTTTTTGAAAGAAAATGCTGAATAAATTTATATAAAATAATGCAACACCAGAAATGATAGAATCTATTGAAAATGTTGATGCCAGACTATTTATTAATCTTCTGGAATGATTACAAATAAGATTCGATAACATGCAACTAAAAAGGCAACGGTATTTTGATGAAAACCTGATTATTGCAACAAGCTGAAAGAAAATTCTGTGAACGTTCTGTGATAGCTTCTGAATGAAGGTATCCCTCTGAATGCAATAGATCAACTGATATTTCACAGCCTCTGAACTGCAACACTGAAGATGGCTCGTTCTCCAATGCCTGTAGACAACTGAAACCCTCGGCTTCGTTCTCCGGAAGAAGACTTGATCAAAAATCAATTTCATAACATAATCAGCTCAAATCCCAACGAAACCCTTATATCTCCTCAAGAGTTCGAATTTTCTCAATTAGGTTTTATTTAAATAAATTCGAACTTTTCTTTTTAATTTTTCAATAGTTTTCGAAAGCACTTTTAATTATAAAATATAATTAAAAGTGGCCCCTTCAATGATGGGCGACCCCTTTAGCAAAAATCACTTAAGTTATAATAAAATATTATAACTTTATATTATAATGCTCCAGTAATTAATATTTAATTAAATCAATTAAATATTAATATCTCCTTCAATATTAACCCGATGCTCGAGCCGTCTGAAGCTGACGAACAATGAAGTGATTCTGAACATAATCCATCCATACTGCTAAAAATAGCAGGGGTCCCACGCTGACTGCCAATAACTGCTAAAAATAGCAATCCGAGCAAATAGTGTCCGAACGAGCCCAAACGAAAGCCAACTGATAACAATCTGACAACTGAAGCCAAGCCAAGCTCCATCAAGACCCTCTATCCATCCTATCAGCCTACGAGGGTCGCATAATAGGCTAAATCCATCGAACTCTGATGCTCGCAAAATTGGGGACATTACAGTCCGCCCTCCCTGAAATTGCTTGTCCTCAAGCAATCTCTACTGCAAAGAAACCCAACTCCTCGGAAGGCCCAAAATAAGAACTGTGAAGTGTCCCACACATCTCTAACTGTCTCCTGTAGCATCAACAAAAACACAACTGCGCAAGCTATCCCTGGATCCCAAACCCATAGTGAAAGTCTGTCGTGTCTGTCATCCTCAGGCTGCCACTGCGCTCTACTGCCTCCAACTTCACCATGTTGTGAGTGGTGAAGTAACCCAATGGGACCCATCCAATACTCAGTGCCAAAACTGTCACCACCTGGATCCCAATACAATCTGAATTCACATCCATCTGTCATGCGGAGAAAAGAACTTCTAGAAGCATCTGCTACACTGAATCTCTCCCTGTCCTCTGCTAAACCCTCATGAATGTGATAACTGACCAAGCCATCATGCCAACTGACACCGTAGTCATCCTGTAACCATGTACCCATAAGAAAACCTTGTGACATAGAAGTAGCAAACCCAGTTGGATACATATCGGCATGATGTAAAACTGATAGCTGTCCCTGCAAGTGATCCCCCGCAAACAGCTGAGTCGGACGCTTGCAGCCGCTAATCCCATCTTCTGAAGATGGTGAATACCCATCCCACAACGGATGGTATAACTCCGGGGCCAATCCACACCGATGCATCATCAAATCCTCCGTGTGTGGACCAAAGGAGAAGTGATAAACACTCCTCACGATGCAATCAAGATAAAATGCTCCCACCTCTGTCAATGGCTGACCATCATAGTCCTGGGGAAACAAATTAGCATAAGTACAAATCTCCATACTGGATGATGCCCCACATATCTCCTGTGACGACAATGAAGTAGTGACGTGATCTGTCACACAACTCTCGGAAAAATCAACTATCTCATCACAAGAGCTCTCAACCAAAACACTCATCCCAGCTGAATTGACTGCACCAATATCTGTGATAGATGTGACCACATCCTCACTACCACTCATGGATATAAGATCCTCATCAACTGCCTCTGTATATAACTGTACTGTATCTGCAGCTGGTGGAGACTGTGCCAAACTCAACTCCACGGTAACCTCCTCCAACCGTGACTGTGACTCTTGAAGGGCCAACTGAGCACTCTCCAACGAGTCCATAGTCACCTCAAGCTCATGAGTGAGCTCATCAACCTGCTCCTCCTTCCTCTGCAATGCATCATAACAAATGCAATCCCACTCGAGAAGAAAATCCCTGTCTGCAAGTAGTTTTAGGTAATTTTGTTTCATCACCCCAATTGCTTCTCGAAGTGCATGTATCTCTGCAAGGGAAAAACCACTATCACCGTGCTCATCTGTCAAAGGAGTACTCCAACCATACGTAGCTAACATCTGACGAGTAACATCAAAATGCTCAATGGTTGTGGCAATCATATTGTCATTCACCTTTAATTGCCCAACCAAATGATGACTCTGTAACTTATGACCCCCATACAAGTTTTCCGGTTCACAATATGCACTATGATATGAGGCTGATTCGTCGTCACTCACTGAATGATAAGCAGCATCATGTGTGCTTTCATCCATGCACAGCTCAACATCTAAGGTATTGCTGCTATGTACCTCAAAGGATGGCTCAACTGATAAGGTAGAAGTTGCTGGTATGACAGTATCTTCACACACTTCCACTCTCAAAGTAACTGCATGCCCATCCAAAGCACGATCCTGGGATTCCATATCAACATATGAATCTTCTAGCTTGTTTTCAAAAGTCTGTTCCGGAAAATCAGATTCATCCTGACATGAATCCTCTACATACAATGCATCATTAGTACCCAATTCCGGAGTACTTTCATGTGACAATTCAATAGGATCATTTTGCACATGTGAAAACACTGCTGTCTCATACTCATGCAAAGTTTCATCATCGCTGTCATGAAAATTAGGACTGTTAGGTGTAGCTTCCCTAGGATCAGTTGTATACTGGTCACCAACTGCTGAAAACTCATTGTAGAGGCTTCTTGACACCTCACTTGAAAAGACATCATGTTCAGATTTAGATTCTTCACGATTACTTTGCTGGTTGGTTTTTTTAGGTTCTGAATCCTCATAGGGAGCCCACATTATTCTATGCGCTTTGCCCTTAGGTCTCAAAGGGCAATCATGGTTTAAGTCGTACGGCTTTCCGCAATAGGAACACAACTTCATTTTGTTTTGCGATGTCGAACCTTTGATGATAGGAAGTGAATTGGATCCTTTAGATTGTCCAAGCTCTGAAAGCGCCCGTTCTACACGCAACAACCCGCGATTGAGCTTGTATTGGGATTGTTCAAGTTCTTTGAATACCTGTTTATTTCTGGACAATGTTTTCATGAAGCCCATTTTCGCTGCCAAACTGAAAACCAAATCAACTGACTTGATTTCAGGCCTTCATTGCACTGTCCCTTACTAGTGATGATGTAATTTTTATCAGTTTGCTGCCCTGGAAACTTCGTCAATCACCTCTCCTGTGGCTACTAAATATCAATTTCCTTTTATGTTCTGAGTTTATTTAGTGTTTCATATGCACAATAGGCTCTATCTGAAATATACCAATGTCTGAGATAAAAGCAAATGCAAGTTCTTCTAATCTTTGCGTTATTATGATGACCAATAAGCATCTACAGTTATTGAGCATTTACGCAAACACTTACTAAGTAAACTCAAAACTTCTTTATGACTGAAACTAATGTAATTAAGTGGCTACAGTCATTAAGCCAAGTGTCAAACACTATATTGGCAACTCCAAAAACACCTTCAGATGACTTGGCCACTAATCTTGTACAAATGTTTCCAAATTTTCCGAAAGACTCATGCAATCTACTCCAGAATACATGGCTCTTAAGTTAATACAGAATGCTGAAGTCGAGCCCCTAATATGCTGCACCCAGAAATGAGTAGAAGTCCTTCAGCATCAAAGAATCTGCTACTGCAGTTCCCTTTGAGTCATGTCCTGAAGAGTGTGATCTCTCTCCTGAATCGGAGTATCCTCTTATTAGAAGGCAACGCCTTATATTGTGTGATGGAGCAAACATAAAATTGAATGGTTCTGTGAATAGCTACACCAACATATATCTGTCCTTTTATTTTTGCCTTCTACGGAGGTTATCTTTTCTGACGCCTCAATGAAAAATACAACCGTTCCACTAAAATTTACTGAAGGTAGTGCGCCCAGAACATATAGATAAGTTCCCACGATTTACTTTTAAATCCTCCCGAAATTCCTATCTTGTCTTATTCTGATCATCCACGTAAGCTTCCTGGTGTTTGACGGCTATGTTAATAATTCATGGGGCTCTACAAAATTTCTTGTCTTTAATGAAAAACTGCCGCTATTATAAGGAAATGTCGATTGTCCTGTTCCCGTGTCTGGCTTAAGAAGCGGCTTCAAATGTCCTTTCGATTCTTTCCTGAAATTTGTATTCTCCAGAAAAAAAATAAAAATAAAAAAAATACGGCTCCTCCTTACAGATCCGCGGCTTAAATAGGCAAGCTCACGATATCATGAAATGCAGCGGCTACCTTTTAATAAAAACCACGATTGTCTTTTTGCACTAAATAATATCTGGCGGCAGCTAATAATATATTGGCTCTATTCAAATATCCGTTCTCCTGAATGCCGCGATTCTTCCTTCAAGAATATAGACGGCTTTTGAAATTTCCTTCAATGTTTGTTTTATTCAGCTGGTGGCGATAACAAAAATTCAGACGTCTCTTTTAAATATGAAAACGACCTCTTAAATAATTATCGGGCCTTTTCCTGAATGTTTATTTCAAGTTGTCTGTAGCGGCTTTTAAAAAAAACGCGACTCCTTCAGGAAATCAACGCAAATATATCATGCCACAAATTTGTCTCCAGCGGCAATTATCCCGATCGATCCTCCTCGTTGGTGATTCACCACTAATATCTCCCTTCCATGATTTGCAAATACTCCTGAAGATGGACGGCAGAGATAAAGAAATCGTCTCCTTGTATTTACTATTTGATTCTTTTACATTTGACTTCACGTGATTTCCTTGTTCATAAATGTGGCGACTAAAGTTGATTCGAATCTCTTAAATATCCGCAGCTGTATCTTCAAGGTGCAGGATATTTTAAAGCTTCGGATACAGCCAGAGAAAATACCAACAAAACCTGATATAATATTCTTCAAATCGATTTCCAGATATTCTTGATATTTCACCAAAGAGTCCAAATCTTAAATAATCTAAAGATTCCCTTTCTCTTTTAAATTTTTTTTTTTTTTTTTTTTGAAAACCCCAATGGCGAAGCCGCCTGATACCACGTAGAAACCCTTGTTTCCTCTGATTCTGAAAACTGATTGCTTTGATTGTTTTTTTCGTTTTTGAAAGAAAATGCTGAATAAATTTATATAAAATAATGCAACACCAGAAATGATAGAATCTATTGAAAATGTTGATGCCAGACTATTTATTAATCTTCTGAAATGATTACAAATAAGATCCAATAACATGCAACTAAAAAGGCAACGATATTTTGATGAAAACCTGATAATAGGCTAAATCCATCGAACTCTGATGCTCGCAAAATTGGGGACATTACACAACTTCTCCACCAATCTTACTATTGAGCCCTAAGATGAATTTTCTGATACAAAAACGTTCATCCTTATGGTATATTGGTACATAGCGAAGAAGTCTAGTAAATTTCTCCCAGTACTCATGTACTGTCATGTTTCCCTACTTCAATTCTTCAAAATCAGTTAACTTTTGGTCATAAAAGAGTTGGGGTAACCATCTCTTTCGGAATATTTCAACAAACTCATTCCATGTCAATTTCCATGAGCTTATATCCAATTCCAGTTTCTTGTTCATCCACCAGTTAGAGGCTTCACCCGCTAATTGATAAGCGCCCCAAGATGCCTTAGTAACTTCGTCATAATTTCTTATTTCGAAGTATTTTTCCATTTGTACTAACCATATTTCAACTTCATCACCTCCAGCACTTCCGTCAAATTTTGGAGGGTATATCTTCTTCATATCCCTTGTTAACTCTGTGGACACTTGTTTCTTCTTTCTTTCAATTGACAAAGTTGGAGATTTCTCCTTTTCATGGTTATGATTAATGTCTTCTCCATGCGAAGAACTTTCCTCCTCATTATTGACGATTGGTATCTCAACTTCTTTTGCCTTTTCAAGATTGGTCAATCTCGCCAGAATCTGATCCAGCTTTGCTTCCATTCCTGTTGGTTCTTGTTCGCCTTCACGACTAGTTCCAGGATTGCTTCGAGATCTTTCGTAAGTTCTCACCATTATTATAAGATTATTTAACCTGAATATTTTATTCGTGTTAATCTTACTACTATTAAGTAAAGTATATACTTTATAAATAAAACACATGCATATAAACAACAAAGCTCACAAAAGATGTAATTGATGAAAAACATCGTTTTATTCATAATAATAGGAATCAATATTCTGTCGATTACATAGATGGACTTTTCAAATAGTCAAGAGAGGAGTAAGATTCACCCTTAGACTTGTAACTTAAGGGGGTATATCCTACGGATTGAGAGAATTGTTGATTCCTTTCATTTTCTTCATCTCTAATTTGTTCGTACCTATCCCAAAATGGGTAGTATCCTTCGGATTTATTGTCCGATACATAATTGCGTAAGGCAATATCATTATGGTGTTCATCAACAATGTTCGCAGACATTTGTTCATGAGACCATTTCTCCATGGTTGGTGTCTTTGGCGTATAGCCTTTAGACTCATTACTCGAAGAAATTTCTATGATCTCAGCTAGTGGTTGAACCCTTGGATCCCTAAAGATAAGTGCAAGGTTTGTACTTTCTTCAAATGGTATATCTCTGGAGAGTGGTAACATATCAGATTCCTCAAGTAAAACTGCAGGAAGGTAGTTATACATGGCCTGCATCTTCATCTTTCTCTTCTCAAGACTGATTCGAGAAAGTGCATGACTGAAGGTTTCTGTATCACTCAACCAGATTGCGTTGTCGTAATTGGTTCCTTGGATGGTTCTAATGATAGCTTCTTTTTCCTTCTTGGCTTTCAGGTAGCGTTCATTTCCAATAACAGACTTCTAGCTGTCAATCTGATACGCACCATCCTGACACAAGTATTTTCACAACATGAGATTATGTTGGAAAAGGAAAGTAAATGAGCTCATAGGTTCCAGAGTTAAACCTGGTAGCTCTGATACCACATGTAACGACCCAACATCTACGTAAAATAAAAATTTCTAATTTTTATAACTTTTAACCAAAGTAAACGAGTAAATAACATAGGTAAAAAAAATTTATTTCCTTTTCAAAATAAAGTACAACATATAAATATGATTTCAAAGCTTTTCCCAAATAAATAACTTTAACTATTTCCAACGAATAACAAAGTATGAAAGTAAAAGAAAACATACACAGCTTTAACAACTTTTGAACAAATAGAAGTAAGACGGTCCAGGTTCTTCACTTTCAAATCTTGGTTCTTCGGTTGTCAGGTTGTGGAGGAGAAACATCACTCAGGTGCTTTTCCGCCAACCACGGACTAATAATGCGGTCCCCCAAACATTCATTTTTCAATGAATGGTCCTCCCTTCGTCGAAGAGATTGGTTCAGTAACCGATTTCGTTAACCAACTAAGCATAGTGTCGTGTCCTGCATTACTAGATTCTTGTATCTTACAATCCCAACCTAGTATGTACGTTTTGGATCACTGTGAACTGACAATGTAATCATCTCCCTAAACTAAGAGGATGTAGGTACATTACATTACTATGGCCATAGTATTTTGGTTCAGTAAACGACTGAGTAAGTCATCTATCACTTACACTACTCAGGGCCGATTTGCCTTTGGGCTACCTTACTCTATGCGTAGGCCATGTCCTTCAACAGGTTCAGTTTACCCCAGACTTTCTACCTCAAATAGTTTACTAGAAATGAGTCTTTAAACAAGTGTTCACTATCCTATCTCCTGTTTCCGGAAATCTTTATCCTAGGAGTGAAGCTTACTTATGTTAACCCAATAACACAAGCTAGGATTACACTTAGTTTTGACGTCATTTCGTTCCTAGAAGTTAATACTTACTCTACGTAGTCTCCATATATGGAGATCATACAATTTTGTAACTCCAAATAAATGCATAAACTTTTAGCACTATAAATCAATCATCACACACAAGAGACAACCTTTTATTACAATGCATATAAAGCTAAGTTGATTTTAAACCCTTTAATCAAATTGAATCCCTTCTTTTAAAACCCCAATTCCTTTTAAATCTTCCTTAATCCATCAATTAAATATATTGAATTGCTCAAGCTTTCTCCTTTACCTACATTGTTATTCCCTAAACTTTTACCCCTTACTTAAAATGAAATCCCTTGAATCATTATGCATTAACAGCCTATCAAACGAAACTTGATTGCTAAGGATAGTTTACTTATTTCATATCAAATGCAACTAGCAATTCTAAAACAATAAGAAGACAGCTTAAGCTATAAATCCCAATTAAGAAACATGCCTGTATATACTTTTAAGCTCCTTTCCAATGCACTTCTGACAGCAGCCTTAAATTGATGATGACAGAATGAAGTTTCCCTTCTTCCTCCTGAGTAGAAAACTCTTCCAAAACACTTTCTCAAACAGAAACTTTCCACTGGAAAATTGCTAACTAATACTTCACAGTCTAAGAATTATAGATGAAGAAAACTCTAATTTCCTTCACTAAATCACTATGATGCAAAACAATAACTCTAACTCATAGCAGAAGCTCACAATTGCAATATAGGAACTCTCTAAAAACGCCTAAGTTGAGAAAACAACGAGTGCATTCGAATGGAGAATAGAGAAGTATTTATAAGCCGAAATAACAACAGATTCCCCATTTCTGGGCATGTAAAATGACAGACTGACATGTTTACCTGGTCAAATCGTCACTTGTCATGTTATCAAACCCTTAGTCATGATTTCCAAAGATGATTCAACCTCATGGAGCCAGCAGTTGAAGAATTTTTCAACTCAACAAACAAAAACGCCACCTACAGGTACATGTTTTGTTGCCAGTCGTATAAATTCGAAATGGTTTTATTGCTGTGTTTTTAGGTCAACATTCCGCTTGTTACAGCACTGAAATCCATCGCCATTTCCCTATTCTTCAGTTTGAATACTTCTCCCTGCATTTTCTGTAGAGCAGGAGCTTCCGTATTTTCATGGGAATGTCCAAATTTGTTTTCCATTCGTTTTTTCTAAAGTTTAAACTTTTCAAATATTCCTTTGTGAAGTTCGTTTCTTTTGAAATGTATTTCAATGAGTTAAATATTTCATGCGGCTACATTTTCAAATTTTTACTTCCACAATATATATATATATATTGCGATTTTATCCTTCAAAGAATAATGCTTACTCTTTTAAACATTTGAAATTATTTTCCTTTATTTAAATTTAAATTTTATATATTTGTATATTTTATTTATAAATGTATTTTATTAAACATTAATATTTCTTTATATATAAACGTATTTATATATAAATATATATTAATTTTAATATTAACATATTTAATTTATAAAATATACAAATATATTATTATTTACGTATTGCTTATGTATAGATATATATATTAATAATCACTTTATTAATATATATATTTACACATAAAGACATACGTAAATCTCCTAGACAACATTATATGAAATATTATTTATATCGAAGATGTTAAGACAAGCTGTGTACTGTTGATGTGTTTTTGATGACCACACCAACGCAGAATAAAGTTGCCAACGGCTACCCTATTCTCTCTTGATCAAAGTATCCAGCACGGTAAGATTGCAAGAGAGTTCGTGCGTTCAACTCCAAGGTTCTTTCAGTGCGAATAGGCTCAGTTGGCTCATTGTGATTTGCTGGTATTTCAAGGGGACTTACGGAATTGTTCAACAACAGAGGAAGAGGTTTTCACAATTCAAAAGATTTATCAATGAAGCACAGGTTTCCTATTCTAACCAGAAAGTACTGAATTTAAAGTGGATGCAGGGTTTAGAGAGTCTAAATCTATTCTAAGTGCGGGATATGGAGCTCAACTTCAGCAAACTTCAACCAAACTTCGCTTTGCCTCGCCTCGGACAGCTTCCACGGAGTCGGTGCAATCTTCAGGGGAGATGACTAAAGGTGTTCAAACCACCACTTGACATGAAGATACCATCACAACGACGCATACCATCATTCAAACTGTGATTGAAATTAGGTCCACAACGTTTCCAGTTGACCACACAAGGCGAACAAACCATCAGTGAGCTCGCTAGTGGTATGGATAAGCGAAGTTTGCTTAGATCAAACACCACATTCCATAGCTAACATCTACTTGCATAAAATGAAATTACGCTACTCTACGCTACTTGAAGTAGAAGGGATGAAGAAACCTCGCTAGCTATCCATAACAAAGACGAATTTCACCATCAATGAAAAGATCTTTTATTATGAAAGTTTTACACAACAATCTCTTGCAAAAGTTTTCAAAAGAAAACTTTCCTTCTTCTTCAACTACACTATCAATCTATACTAAGCTACTTCTAAGCTATCACCTAGTTGTCTCTCTATTCTAATCTCTACTGTCTTAACTTCTACTTCTAATGAGATACAAATGAGGGGGACTCCCCCTTTATATAGCTGGACAAGTCCAACGGACGGCTCAGATTACAATCGGCTGGATGGCCCAGATTGTGCCACCTCAGCCCTAAACAAGATTCACCCTAAAAACCGCCACCAAGAGGAGTGGGGTAATAAATGAGCCATTAATGTCCATCATCCTTCTAGAAGATTCCAACTTTGAAATGCGTTCACACTATTCTTGATCTTCTTTTTGACGTCGTTCTTCAACTTTGCTCGAGCTTCCACTCTTTTCTCCATCTTGAGTTTTGAAAACATTTCTTCTTTGTCAATAAATCTCAAAACTTAGCCACTTGCTTGCAACTTTTTCTTCCTTCATGATTCATCATCTTGGACTATTTGCTTCATCACTTTAAGTCATCATCATTTGGTCTCAACGTTTCTCTTGCAAAACAAGCAAGGAGAGGAGCATTAGAACACTTCATAATATAAACTTAACTTACTTACCTGATTTTCACGCTCTAACTTCCAAGCGTTTATCGTCCTCGCTAGCCAACTTCATCCTCAAATCCTTCATGCCTTAGCCAAATTTCCAACCCATCTTGTATTTTGCTTGGGGCACTTCACTCTGATCTTTTCATCCAACTCAGACCCGAGAAAAATGCTTTCATCAGGAATTCGATCAAAAATTATCTAGGCGATCACCTTCAAATTCATCAGCCACAGCACTTTATTTCAACAACACACTTATTCCTTGCCTTTAAACTTTTACAAATTTCTCTTGGGAAATTCACCAACCTGGCGCCCATTTAAAATCTTTACCTCAAAATCCTTGGCAAGCTATGGAAGACCTTAAAATCCATTCCTCATCGATAATCCTCAATACCCAGAAGAAAATTTTCTTCAGAATTTGTCAAACACATGGGTATACAACGAACGGGTTCATTTAATTTTCTTGAATTTTGAACCTTGGAAAAATAATTCCACATCAAATTTGTTCCTGCTCTTCATTCTTGTGAGTTGTCCTGTTGCTCTGACTTGGAAATTTTTATCAACCTGTGCAGCTGGCATCATCTGACTTCATCTTTGGCAATTTTGCTCATGTCTTAGGAGATTTCTTCACTTCACCAGACTTAGGCGTTTTTCCTAAGGAAGAACATTTGTGCCTTAGAAATTTTTTTTAATCACTTAGCACAAGAACATTTTGAATTTTGCCTTAGAAATTTTTTATTCATTCTTCTTGTGAAGAAATTTTATCTACTCAGAGAAATTTTCTTTTAAATGCCTTGAGAGCACATATCATGCCATGGAGAATATTTTACTTTCAATGCCCAACATATTTTATTCACACCACCCTAAGCGCACTTCACACTTGAAGAGGATATTTCTAACTTCAACGCCTAACATTATTCATCAACCTTACTTCAAACTTCATGCATTTTGGGCGCATTTAGCACCTTGAGGAAGATATTTCACTTCCACGCCCAACACATTCAACTCCCCCTTGGGCGCATTTCACACTTGCAAGAGGTTAACCACGCCAAGGTCACTTTATTTGACCACCTTTACCTTGTTTACCATGTTTTACCCCACATTTACTTTTGTCTTGGCGCATTCAAAGGGGAGAGAGGAAGTCAAAGCTTAGAATATTCTCTACATGCACCACGCCTTGATTCCCTTTTATCTTGCATGGGCACATTTGAGCATAGGAGGATGGGCGCATTTCCCATGGGTAGAAGGACGAAACACTTTGACCCTTTTGACTTCTTGTTTAGCATGGCACATTTGGCATGTGGAGGTGGATATTCGTTTGCCTTAGAGACTTTTCAACAACTCTTGAAGTGGGCGCATTTCACATGTGTTGGTGGATTTAAAATTTTGTGACTTAGAAATTTTTTTTAAACTTTCACCACCTTGCATGGGCGCATTTGGCCTAGGGAGTAGGATGAAACTTCACGCCTTAGAACTTTTTGCATGCTTGACTCCTCTTAAACTTGAGGGCGCATTTCACCTAGGCAGGAGGATGAAACATGTTAGAAACTTTTCAAACACCTTGAAGGCAAGTTGGGCGCATTTTGCCCAGGCAGGAGGATGAAACATGTTAGAAACTTTTCAAACACCTTGAAGGCAAGTTGGGCGCATTTTTCCCAGGCAGGAGGATGAACTTTTGCCTTAGAAAATTTTTCTCTTGTCTCATGTTGGAGTGGGCACATTTCACCTATGCTGGAGGATATCTTTCAGACTTAGAAAACTTTTATGTCTCTTCATCCTTGAGGGCGCATTTTCATGTTGATACAGGATGAAGTCTCAGACTTAGCCATTTTTCTTCGTCTTTGCCCGTTCCTCCATGCCTTACTATAAATAGTAAGCCCTTTTAATTCTCAGACTTCGGAAGCTCAGATTGCCTTGAAATTTTGAACACTGGGTCCTCACGACTTCATCAACCTGCTGAGCTTGCTATTTTTAGCCCAAGGTGGTTTGCTATTTATAGTAACTGCTCGCTTCGATACCTTCACAACTCCTTTGATTTGAAATTAATGACGTGCTTCCTCACCATGGGGCTACACATAACTTCATTGATTCAGCCTTAGTGGTGAAATAGAGATTAACAACATGGGGCTTTGAGGGGTTCAACATCATGGTGGCTGGTCAATATAATTTGACATGCAAAAGGAAGGTTCCTCAATTGAGTATCACACTAGGCAATTATACTGTCACAATTGACTTCTATGTGGTGGATTTGGGAGATACACATGCCATATTGGGTATTCAATGGCTCTATTCATTGGGTGAGTACTCACAAAACTTCAAGACGATGGAACTCAAGTTTAGGACAGCGAATGGTCGGAGAGTGGTGCTTAGGGGAAAGGAAAATAGAACACCCAAGGTGGTGTCAACCAAGCGAATGGAGAGCACTTCCCATCATCAGGATGTATCATGGGCAGCAGTAGGTGATATGGATAGGAGACCACTTAGAGTGGATTGGTATGAGGGTGACACAGACACGTCAAGAGTAGATGGCATTCATGATGGTGGTGTTGATGATATTGCTTTTTCTGCATTAAGTGATGAGTCATCTTTTGATGTTGGCAGTATGGCATGGAATACACATGACCACTCAGGTATTCCATTAGCACAAGCAGGAGACTTCTATCTTGATTGCATTATGAGGTGTGCTCATCAGTTTTCTTTCGACCCACATGTATGGGATTTGACCATGACATTGTTCACATAGCGAGGTGGGTTGAAGAACAGGAGTTTGGGTTCCCTCTAGTTCGATCGAACTCCAGGAGGTATCAGAGGGGCATGGCGGAAATCCATTGGTGTTGAGTTGGAGGGACTTCCAGCGTATTCGTGTGATCTAGGGGGAGATTGCTTTTGGGGAACTCTGATACATGAGGATTATCACTACAGTATTGGGAGTCGGCACGAGAGGACAGATATACAGGTTTGGGATCTAGAAGCTCTCTTGATGTATTGTTGGCTTCACATATTGATGGGTTTGGATAGTGTCAAAGTCCTCAGCTTTGTTTAGAGGATGTTGATGAGAGTTCTTCTCAGGATCATTTGGGACCCGGGTGGTTGGTGGATAGGCATAAATGGTTGGGTATTCAGACTCCAAATATTGTGGCGGTTCTGTTGGGATGGCAATCGCGGATTGCTTGAGGGCAAGCAATCTTTGGAAAGGGAGGACTTCATGTCCCCAGAATGGAGAAAGTATTAAATTAATTATTTATAAAGTTATTTCAATAAATTAAAATCATAAAGTAACTTTATATTTAATTAATTTAATAAAGTGACTAAAATAAAAATTATATTATAAAGTCACATAAAATAATATTTTATTCTAGAAGCTTCTTGGAGTCTTGGTGAAATTCTTTATAAGGAGCTTTTGGAGGACATTTGAGGGCATCTTGAGTTGCATATTCACATATCAGATTTGGAGAGCTTGAATGCTTGACAAATTGTCTGAGGGTTTGGGTACTCTAAGGAGCCGGTTTCGATTGTGAAACACCAATCCTAGTGTTGTACCCAAAATTAATTTTTTGGCATTCTGTATAAATTGAGCTAAATCTTGTTAAAATGCCATGTTAAGCCAGTTTTAGGTCAAACCAATCATAGAATCTTGGTGGGTTTCTGTCTAAGAACACACGTGCAAAATTCTGAAAATTTGAAAATTAGGGTTTTTCGCCCCTATTTTCAGGGAAACCCCCGAAAATAGGACTTTCCCAGAAATGATCGAAAATGATTTTGATAGGATTAAAAGACTTCACGATCACATTGGTCAAGTCAGAATCATCAAAAGACATGTTTTACTCTGGTGGGTCTATTTCTATTTTTCAGGAACAAAGTTAGAACCTCTGCAGCCATTAATGGCAGATTGGCCAGTACCAGGTGCTGAAAGTTAAATTCCAAAAGCTTCAACGACGCAACCATGGCGGAAAAGGTCAAAAATGATGCTGTTTGATGAAGGAGATTCCTGAAAGTGAAAAAGGTCAAAATTTGACTAACTCTGGAAACGTTACGAAGGAGAGAACTCAAAATGCTGAAAAGAGCCTTTTTCAAGCAGGGGCGCCCATGATCTTTGAGGTCAAATGCCAAGTAAGATCATCCGAAGCAGTCATTCTCGACGTTTGATTACTGACTCAACAGTGAAACAAATATCCAGATCATCCGATGAATAGATCACTAGCAACTGCTGACGAAGCAAAAAGAGGCAGTTGAGGAAATATCAAGAAACCACAGTTAACGGCGAAGTTATAAGGAAAAAGAGCCTTTTCAAAAGAAAGGCGCCCTTTCTTTTGGACTTCCAGATGCTGACCAATGACAAAAGGCTTCCTAGGATAACTCTCTCAGCCCAAGTAGATCTCGGAAACGCAACTGCAAGCATCAACATCTGTCAGAGCAGTCAACGGATAATCAAGATCAAAGTAGGCAACTTTCCAGATGAAAATAATCAGGCCAAAGGGCAAAAGCGCCCTTTTCAAGGAGGGGCGCCCTTGAATAAAGGAACCCTAATTTGAAATCCAGGTTTCCTGAAGTCAGTCATTCTTGGCAGAACAGAGCTGGGTACCTGATGAAACATCAAGCAAAATCATCTGACTCTCCGATCAACGAGAAATCCAGATCAAGGCAGGAGACTGTCATTTCAAAAAGCTGAAGAACGAAGATTGAAAAATCACTAAGGCATTGGCAAAAACGCCTTTTCTTGGGAAAGGCGCCCATTCTTTTGAAGCCTTAAACTCAGCTTTTTATCAAACAGTCTCCCAGGCACTTCTCTTCAGTTCGGATCCAGCTCCACAGTGAATGTGTCCGCGACATCTCAAGATCAACAGACAATGCTAGATTCAGGATCAAACAGAGGACTTTCAGGAGAGAAAATATTTAAAAACTTGCAAGAAACCAAAAGGGACGCCTAAAGAAGTCAAGGGTCAAATTGTTGACTAAAGTCAAAAGTTTTTGAGTTAAAATTGGCTAAAAGGCTCCACGATCAGTGGAAATCACCTTTTCAACTTTAGTTCAAGCCCAAATCACCTTTTGAGCTTGTGTTAGGTCCCCAATTTTGTGGATCTGAAGCTTAAACATATATATTCAAGGTGAAGGCGTCCCATTTCATTATTTCATTGCAGGATAAAAGATCAAAATCAGCCACAAGCTCTCAAGGACGCCATTGATAGATCTGAAGAAGGTTTTCATCCGTTCTTCATTTTTCCTTGCAGATCTGAAGCAGAAAAGGATTGCTATTTTGAGGATTGGACTCGGAGATAGATTTTTTCAGGGAATCAGATAAAACTTCCAATCCATCTCCTGTCTATTTCCTCTCTTCTCGTCTTAGGTTTTCTTGCATTTGACAGAAAAAGCAACAGGCTACATCAGATCAGATCAACTGGGTAGATTCAGCATCATTTTCCAGAGAAACCCATCTCGACAAATTTTCCAAAATCAGCAAACTTGCTGCCCCTATTTTTTGGGGTTTTTCCGAAAAAGTCTCAGAATCCAAATTCTGAGGAACTGGGTTTGTTCAGCATTGAAGCACGAACAAAACCCATGTGCCAGATTTTTTCCGGAAAAATACTTCTCGGCAGGGCACTATTTTTAAGGGTTTCTGAAAATCATCTGAACTAGGTCAAGATTACAATCAATCTTTAAGTTTTTCAGGATGCAGTACTCCCAGGTGCAATACGAGACCAAGACGGTCTTACTCCATGATTACCTGAAAACAGTTGACACAAATCTACACCAAGTAAATCCAGTGGTTGATTTGGAGCAGCTAGAAGGCATGAATCAAATTACGTTACAGAATATTGAAGAATCCGGGCTGCTGCAGGCCGCATCAATTCCCATCACACTACAAAGCGTAGAGCTTGTAATTGCTTGTATCAAGCATTATAACCCTACCACCAGAGAAATCAGAGCAGCAGATGGAAGAATTGTTTGC
Source organism: Sequoia sempervirens (assembly GCA_007258455.2). Lineage (NCBI taxonomy): Eukaryota > Viridiplantae > Streptophyta > Pinopsida > Cupressales > Cupressaceae > Sequoia > Sequoia sempervirens. The sequence goes on from VDFB02301100.1 coordinate 58,347, forward strand.
AGTCTAAAGCCTCAGGATATCGAAAGGTGTTTCGATATTCCATCATGTCCTAACAACAAAGTCATATCAGTGACGGAATGTGAGAAAGCATTTGAGACGGCTAAGGACAAATGTCAAAGGATAATGGCCGAAAAATGGCTAAAAGTGACAAAGGCAAACTTGCCTAAGCCGTTGGGACGAGGAGAATGCAAAGATGAGTACGCAGTGTTAATCACTCTACTCAATAGAATCACTGGAGAAGAAGATGGTCGTCAATTCCAGCCATGGATGTACTATGTCGTCGCTAAAATCATTGGCAGGAGGGAATACTATGACTGGGCCACTTTGATCAGTGACACACTCCACCAACAAATCACTGGGTATCTGGAAGCTCATAGGTTCCACATGTGCTCTTACCTGGTATACTTGATCGCCTTCCAAGGTGAATTCAGGTTATTGAACAATGTAGGAACCTTAGGTGTGCAGAAGGTTCACGAACATTTCACAGGTCTTGAGTTTACTCAAGCGGAAAGGCACTTCTAAGAAAAATAAGTGATTCATCACTGCACACAACATGAAATAAATCACAGATGCACGTACAGATTTCACATGCCTGTGAGAGGCAATGGCGGATTGGGCAGTGATTGGTTCATCCACTTCACGTTCTCCCACGCCAAGTGAGCATACATTGTACACCCCATGCTACCAAGACACCCTTCGGGAGTAGGGTGAATTATGGAATTCCCCGAGATGCTTGTCCTAGGTCTCATCCACTCTGCGCTTTGAAGAGGAAGACAAACAAGAACTTTCCGTTGAAAAATGGACCGTGAGTAGATGTGGATTCGCGGCAGATGCTAAGATGATGAGTCAAGAAACAGCGAGGTTTAACCTCAAGTATCTCATTGATAGAAGATCCTATGATCCCAGAGGACTCTATGCAGCACACCTTGAGCAACACTCGTCACATAAGTCTTCTATGGAAGATTTTTGGGTAAATTGTAAAGACGAGTATGAAGTGCGAAGAAGGAACTACAGCAGATTCAGACTCTCACAGATTGCTGATTTTATGTCAGCAGACATTGAGGGCCTCTCCGACGATGAAGGGGAAGTCATTCTCCCCTCATTCTTTGCAGATTCAGTTGACTCCCAACCGCCCCCGAGAGTGGATTGGTATGCCAAAGAAGACACTTCTATAGAAGAAAGAACGAGTAGAGTGGTTAGAAATAGCCAACTCTATCTCGACAGCAAGAAATCAAGGAAGGTGATACCTCACAGAACAGAGCCGCCACAGGTTCAGTCTACATCACCTTCCACTTCAAGAAGGAAGCCCAGGCAGAAGCAATGGTGCAATCCTCCCCGAGGGATGAGGATGTCGAAGCCGAGAACACAGAGGACACCAGTGGAGAAAGCCACACATAGTCCTGAAATAATCACAGGTATTGCTGCCCCAGAACAAAGAGTAGAGACTGCTACCCCTGATTCAGCAGAAATTATCACAGAGGAACCAGCAGCAGTAGTTGTTGAAGAACCAGTGGCTAAGCCAATGGTAGAAGTTAAAAGTTTAGAAGCAAAGAAAGCAGTAAAGTCTGCCTGCTATGGAAGAACACCAATATTACAAAGATTGCTGACACAAGTCCTCATCGACTGATTCGCCACTAAGAGACATTGCTCCAAGACAGTCTCACATCTAGTTTTGGCGGCCTCACGACCCCCAGCTTAAGTTCGGGCGAGATTCTATTTGGCTTGAAGGCTTCCTTTAGGAAGAAAGAGGAACCCGATGAACTTCGATTTCATCAATTCATCCTGCCGCGACACGCCGCCGGGTTAAGAAGAAGAAACAAGTTCACAGAGAAAGGAATGCAGAGTGTGAGATCATCATAGAGACGGCCGCTCCACCAGTAGAGAAAAGCATACACGAGGTCCAAGTCGAAGACTATACTTTGTCTCAACTTAACCTCGGGAAGACTACACGACAGGTGGAGGCAGACCTTCTTGGAATAGATTCGGTGAGCGCACAAGAAAGGATGGCAAAGAAAAGGCAGCCTTAAAGGCTGAAAATCAGAAACTGAGGTCTTACATAACCAGCTTGATACATGGCACACCTAACGTCTTAGCCCTACCAGCAGGACTACTAGATCTCCCCGCCAAACAAAATCATCGGCAATTGTTAATATTCGGCAAACACTTGAGAAATCAGGTGGAAGAGTTTGTTCTCAGCGTAGATGTATACCGGGCAAACCGTATACCGGGCCATGAGTGAGCACATGGACTTCGTGCAGAGATCTAGCAGTCAGAACAAAGGATTGCAGAAAGGAGGCTTGAAGACGAAAGCACAATTGCAGATTTGCAATTGGCATATCAATCAGTATACTCTGAGGAAAACAAGCAACATCTTTTTGCTTGGAAGGAACAATTGGCGTACAAGGTGAAAGCCTATGATGCTCATTCAGTAGAGTTGATTGATTACAGATGGGTGGTTGCCACTATTATCAACTTCGCAAGAATGTTGGTGATATCTTTCCCTTGCATGGAATATCAGCGTGAGGGAGGAGAATACGTCGAGATGGTTACTGTACAGAACCAGTTCAGGGATGTCATCCGTAGTACCTTTCTTGATGATCAAGATGGTTGCAAGCTGGCTAAGGTAGCAGCTTTATCAACCAAGTTTGAAGAGGCAGCATCTCAGTGTATGGACTTCGGAAATCAGCTCACAATGGGTGAGGTCATGCTACGACGCCACGTCATCATTCTACAAAGCATTAATTCCCCAAAAGCTGATGAAGTCAATCAATGGATAGAGACACTGCTGATTAGTGGCGAACTATAAATGCACCAAATAAGGACGCCATACACCCTCCAAGCGGCATTCATGAGACTTGAGTTTGACTTGATGCTTCTTTCCAAGTCAACTCAAGATGATATTAAATGTAGTTGGAGTTAACTTGATGCTTCTTTCCAAGTTTAACTCCACTTTCCTTAAATCATGCATTGCCAGATCCCACTGATTAAGGATGTCTATTTGACTTCCATGATTTATGGATCTTAGATCTCCCCTAAATGTGGATGTCTATTTTGGAGAAATACTTTGATTAAAGTTTACCTTTAGTTTACTTTCAGTCAACTGAAGTAGTTTCCAGTTGACTCTTTGTTGATTTTCAGTTAACTGAAGTAGTTTTCCAGTTAACTGCTTGTTCCCCCTTTTTTAGGAATAAATCTTGCTAATTGATTGGCAAGAACTCATTGTTAACTCAAGGAGATTTTGGGGTTACCCACTCCTTTGAGTTCTATAAATAAGAGCCTTGGGCTCATTATTTGTTTAACTTTTACTTGCTATGCAAAATTGCTGCGCCATTGTTGCCAACAGCTTTGAAAGCGGATACTTGTTCACTCTTGGATGAGAGTTCGTTGGTTGATTGTAACTGTGCATGATTTCGTGCCTTTGCCTTCCCAACTTTTGTAATTCGTTGATGAAGCATTGAAGAAGAATATCAGAAGGCGCTTGCACTTTGATCATCTTATTTGAGTTATGTCTACGTCTTGTATCTAAATAGCTTGTTGTTTCATTTCCCTCCTCGGATAGGAGCCCCTCCTCCTTGGATATTTGTTGTTGACGGTTATCGTTTGATGTTGTTCAATGTATTGACTTTCAAGCTATACTTCGGATAGGAGTCCCTCCTCCTTAGCAAGCTAGTCGGCCAAGGCATCGTAACTTTTGTTGTTTCTCGTGAACTATTTCCTAGCCCATACCTCGGATAGGAGTCCCTCCTCCTTGGCAGGTCTCAGATCTAGTTTACCGTATAGAGTGTTTGCTTGTACCAACCTTATCCCGGTGTATACTCGAGAGTTCAGAGCCTCGGTCATATTCTCAGGAGACGGCGAATTCAGGTGATCCAACCACCCCATTCCCGCTCCTTTACCCTCATGCTCTGTTTATCTTGAAGGTATTGGATAGATAAAAGCTAGTTAGTCGTAGTTGAGATCTGCAGAAACCAGAGAAAAAGCTTAGCTACGGCGCATTGTGTTTGTGCACCCTTGTGTCCTACCGCTGAAGCATAAAAAGATAGGAACTTTAGTTAACATTTCCCTTCCTTACGCATTGCTCCCAGCAGAGAGGGACTTCTCCTCTTTAAATAACGAAGAAGTGTTGCAAAACATTTGAAATAGCTGAACGTTTACAATCAGCACTCCAGAGGTGCTAATTTAAACGCCAACACCTAGCTAGGAGATTGGGGAAGATATTTCAGTCTTTCCATTGTGAGCAAATTTTGTGGCCAATGGCCAAATTTGAGTAATTCGATTGGAGCAATATATTCTCAGTTTTGAGGAGATATTTCACTCCTTTGAAGAAGGACGATTTTGGCATTTGAAGGAATCGAACTTATTCCATTGCTGGTTTGATATATGCTTTAGTGGTTGACAATTTTGGAGGAGGCCGAATTCATCATATGCTAGTCGATTTCAGTTCTCATTGGTGATAATATTCTGTGTTTTACTTGTGGCTGGGCACATTTATGGGGAGGTGCGATTTTGTCAAGGAAGGCCATTAAAAATCAGTGGAGGCTCTTGGAAGGTTCGCTAGACTCCCTTGTAGAGATTCGCAGCATTTGGAAGGGCAAAGACTTCACCATCTTGGAGAATCAACTAACCTTGTGTGGCTGCCATCATTGGATCAGGTTCTTTATTTATGTATTAGTTTGCATTTCTGTAGAGTCTAAATCGCTGTCTTATACAGCAAGCATCATTGTAATCATTGTGAATATACTGCATCAGTCATAGACGCTGTCTCAAGACAGCAAGTTGCATTGTAATCTCAGTCCTCTTGTACTCGGCATAAGGATAAGTTGATTTGGCATCCTATGTTCTCATTTCCTAAGTTGTATCTAATTGCATACATCAAATTGAAGAAATTGAAGTTGGCTGCAAATTGTTTGTCTAAATGTCAAATTACTTACATTCATATTAGCTTATATAAGTTTGCATACAAAGTGTTTGACAAATTGTTTTGCTGCTGTAGATGCATATTTCACATGTGTAGGTCATATATATGCATTCAAAAAATACAAAAAGAATTGCATTTCATCTTAGTTACTTATTTAGACATTTTAGCAATCATTTTCAAGCATCTAAACTTCATTGGCATCAAACAAACTCAAAAAAAAACAAACTGAAAACAATTACCAGCAAGATCAAGGTTGCAAGCTAAGTGTTTGTCAAAAAGGCAGAAAATCAGGATTTTTACATCAGTTTTGGCAAGGCACATTACAATCCAATTATGTTTGCAATTATTTAATATTTGTATTGTGATGTAACTTTTGGGCCCTCATGGAATACAATTTTAGACTTGGGAGGAATCTCAAGATTTCTTGGATGACACACTACACCACTTGACATTTGTATGATGACATGTATTATGGTCTTGACTCCATTCTTTTCCTTTTTTAATTTAAAAGTATTTTAATGAACTCCTTTTTTTGCTTTTGTGGAAAATGTACTTGTCCAAGAGTTATTTTATTTTTATTAAGGCATATCTGAGTTCCAAACCCTTCTTTATAACTGATACTTTTTCTTTCAGTTTACTCAGAATTCTTCAACCTGTCCTATCTGCATAGACAGCACATCTATCTTCTATTTTTGAAAAAGAAATGACTTATATAAACAGAGTTAATTGGGTTTTCTTCCACAACTGAGAAGATCAGATCTTCTTATCTCTCTCACTCTATAATTGGTTCTTATAAACTTGCTTTGCAGTGTATTATAACTTCCTTGACACTCAAAGCAGCTGTCCACAAACTATGATATAAACTTCCCTTTATGCTGCTATGCCAGATTCACCAATGATAACATGTGTTCAGGCTATTGTATTTTTAAACAGCTGCAGAGAAGTAACGTAACAGCACAAGTAGATATAATAGCAATGACCAAACAGCATTGCCAGCAAATAACAGAAATAGATTTTTACTAGGTTGATGATTTCATAGATAAACATAAGTCTAATGTTAGCATCATAGGAGCAACCTTTGATGATGTATGTTCAAAATTATAATTAACTTATCATGCATGTTCAGTTAACTCTCTTCTTGCGCCCAAATACTCCATATGCTGCCTGCAAGAATGCACATTGAAATTTGTGGCTGATGAATCTCCTAAGCCTCATCTACACTGTACACATCGATAACCCACTCCTGATAAGAGAATCTTACTTATGTTCTTCCTTCACCAATGAAGAGGTCAAAATAACTTCAATTGTTGTCACCAACTGCAACTGCATATGGCATTACCCCAAGTCAATGTTTAGGGGAACATAATCCAGTAACTAGAAAACCCATTAAAGCTCTAATACCTTTGGAATCAAAATTTTCATCATAGAAATTTCTTTTTTGTAGCCTTAGATGATTCCAATCTATAGCAATTGTTTATTTACATTACATGCTAGCGGTAGATATATACATTTGTCAATCAAAATTGTTTTTCCTTCTTAACAGTCATATAAATTTTTTATTATAAGTAGTTAACAGTATAATATTGATGTGTGCACCAGCTATTGGTTAGCACCCATGATGGTCCACCAGTTATTGTCTAGCAGAAGGATGGGGCACATGTCACCACAATAAGTCAAGCTTGAAATTTGTTGAGCATGTTCTTCATGCTAATACTGTCAATTGTAAAATTACAAAGGAGTTGAGCTTTGGTGGTTTAGCAGTCTGAAGAACCTGTTAGAGTGATTTAGCTTCTCACCTAAAGAAACATTGTATAGTGAGAGGAGACCCGCTAACCAATCGCTAATGTAGCTCAAAAAACACCCCTAATGTAAAAAAAATAGTCCATAAGCTTCAAATGCATCATTATCTCTTAGTAGATAAACTGAAATTTCCTGAACAAGATAAACCTAAATAAGTACACATTTTCTTATCACCAAGCAAATTCACCATAAAAAAAATGTAAGAACAAAAGAAAGCAGGCATCAATTTTAGAAGAAACTAAGAGTAAGAATGGAGAAAGCATACCTCAACATGAAACACAACAATATCTCCTGCACGGATTGGAGCTTTACCCATATGCAAAAACAATATATCACCCTAGAAAAAAGATGAATATATATAATTAAAGAGAATATTTTACTCAACAGTTTAATTTAATAGAAGGGAATTGATTTGAGATTATGCAATAGAAGTTTTTAAATGGAATAAGCATCCAATCGAAATTTCCAGTACTTATATTGAAATTTCTAGTGCATATATTGCAAAATTAAACCATATTGAACTCACAAATAACACCAAATATGTAAATAATATTAATGCTCATTGAGATATATTACAATAGAATATAATAGCTTTTACAAAGCCTTTTCACTTTTCAACCTCTTATGCAACTACTCAAACCAAATAACTCCCTATAGGAAACTTCCCAACAACTAACCTACAATTAATTAGTAACAACAATTATTAACATTACTAATGTGTTTATTTATTTATAAACTAGACTAACCTAAACTATAGATGTAATATAATAATCCCAACAATGCCTCCCTTATTATATCAATATGAAGAAAGGACGAAACACTACATCGACTGAACATAGTAGCCGAATGGAAATCTAATGAAGCAACTATACCAAATCCCTCACTCACCTAAAACACACCAAACTTATTGCATTAGTAGATGTCTTGACTATCAAACCTCCAAATCCTCTATACCTCATAAGAGAATGAATCCCAACCTCAATGCACAATGAGAGAACTCTCCTCTGAGAGTCCACCCTCCTTTAAGAGTGTCAAAATCCCTCCTCTATAGCCAAAAGGAAACAAATCTCTCCTCCAATGTGCAATAAAAACAAAATCAATAAATCTTGATACACTAACCACACCGCTTTCAATAATCACACTATCAACAAAGGCAGTATATGTAGAATTTCTAATAACACTGAAATATTCCCCTTAACTTTTTTCCCCAAAATTAGACACACAAATCAGCAACCAAACACTGATTAGCGTTAGCTCCAAAAATGCAAATCAGCAAAGAAGATAACTCTAACCAAGAATGTTCACCAAGATCCCAATGTGGGTGAGGTGATAGCATATGGTCAGAGGATCGTTAGGCATAAACAGAGCTGAAAGTACAATTCATCTGCTGGTGCAGGCATCCACAAGCAGTGGGAATACTCCACTTATTCAATGGGTGAGTTTACAACAATTATTAGGCGGCAAGCCAGCCTTTAAATCCACTCTTCCACTTATTAACGTGGGGGGAATACTGTCCACACAACCACTTATTTTGTGGGGGGAATTTACAATCAAGAAAGATGTTTATTCTAAAACTCAACCACTCAATTGTGGGAGTGTAATCAAATATAAATTGCAGCAATAAAATGAAATAGCCGTTAGTACTACTAACTAGCTTTACAATGAATAGAAATAGCTGCAAATAAGAGAGATAAGCTTCTAGAATGTTCTTTATCCACACTGGCGGTAAACCATCCAGGGGTTACATATATGAGAGATTAATCATAAGAATTTGCAGCTAATTAAATGACTAGAATAGTACTACTGTTTACAGTCTTACAATGATAAACAACTACAATTTTCAAGTGTTATTTCAATCTTTACAAAGCACAATGAAATAGAAGATTTTTCCACTTGATATCCTCTCAATTAATGAAGCTTAAAACCAAAATCAGAATACTGAAGCAAACTGATATAAAAATCAACAATCTGGAAATGATTATCAGCAAACTGAAAACACATAAAAATAATCACAACTCCTTCACAATACCTCCAAAAGATGAAATATAGCTTGCAAAAGCTCTTGAGAAGGTTGGCGCCCAATTCACAATGATAAAATAGCATCTAAACTCAACCATTAATTTATGCATGAATCCCAATGTTCTCCAAAAAGGTACGGCCTCCTTGCAAGGGCGATTTTGCTTAATAAAATCTGAAACTTGGAATTAAATTTTGATAACCTCCAAATATGGTCGCCTCTATTATAGAAATGCAATGATCAAATACCCAGAACCAAATAAAATTCATACTAAAAGCTGTATACAAAAATCATTTTCAGCCATGATAAACCAGCAACATAAAAACTGGAAATATCTCACCAAAACTCCACAATAATGCTCAATATGTACTTCTGGATGAAGCACACTCTCAATCCACCACCTAGGGAACCATAGTTGCAGGCCCGAAGAATGGAGTAAATTTGCTAAGCTTTCCCTTAGCCGGATTCTGGATTCATTCCAGTAGCGTAACTTTGCTCTTCAAAAATATGCATAATCAGCTCTTCAAACAGCAGCAATATATAAACTTCAATTGGCAAATGAAGCAACAAGAACTCTTCAAATTCCAAGAAGTTGAATCATTTCAACTTCCAAAAGGGATGCCACATTTTTGCATTTACTTTTTTTGAAATAATATAATATTACTCAACCTCCTTTTCACTTTGCAACAATAAAGCATTTAATAAATTATTAAATGCACAATTGACCCCCTCAATGGCCCCTCTTTTAAAACAACATGAAGTTATTACTCCTAGGCGTGGGGTACAACTGAGAAACATGAAATTTGACTAAGTATAAAAACTCAGTCCATGGAGATAACCAAAACCAATGCCAATATTGAAACTGATGGATAGTAAGATGACTTGAGTTGAGCTGCTGATGATGCTACTGCCAAATTTAGACTTACTAAAAATAGCCAACTGCTATAAATAGTAAGTTCACATCAAAACAATAGATAGCCAAACTGAACACTAACCTGCAAAGGATTGAACTGCTATATTCAAAAGATAATTTCATAAAATAAACTATAAATAGTAAGTCCGACAACATCCTCCTCGAACGCCAACTGAGCAATATCTAAAAGAGGAAACCCTAATTTTCCACCTCAGCTTAGCCTACGGATTTCCGGAAATAGGCTAAATCCTATTGAAGAGTGTAGGGCCAAAATGGGGACATTACAAACACCTCTTTCACTGATTACACTAACTACAAATACTACCAAGTGTTTACTTGCTCTACAAATAAACAATTACTAAAGCATAGTAAACTGAATTATACATACATGATTGATTCAGATGAGAATAACATAGTAATTCAAAAGATATAATAGGTTTTCTTATTTCATTTAATGTTTCAATGCTCTTATACAAAAATAGGAAAGGGAATGATTTTACAACACAGTCCATTTTCTCGACTACATAGCAAGTATATAAACTCACCGATGGTTGCCAAGGAATTCCAACTATCGGAAACTATCCAAAACTACTTCAATCAACTGACAAGTCATAACTACACGCACTAACTAACTAAAGATATAGTATAACTAATGTAAACTATAACTAATATATGTTTTAGCTATCTACATTAACCCTCCCCCCCCGCCCCCAAAAGAAAAATCATCTCCCAAATGAATGAAAGTAGACAAAGCCATCATGAGTGAGGGGATGAGTGAGAAGACATCCCTAGTTGTATAGACACTGAAGAGGAAGGAGTCGAGTGTTGAAAAGAAACGATGCACAGTTTATAGACCTCCTATGTTTTTTGCTGCAAATGATGAGCTACCAAGAGTTCCCTTTTCTAAGAATTTTTAATCTTTTGGACCACTTCCACGAGTCGGTTTTTTGCCTTCTCATTAGCAAGTCTCAATTTAGCAACTTCCCCATCTGTAATGTCCCCTTTTCCTAGGCAATGGTCAAATGCAGTCGTTAGTCTACCAACAAGTCCCCATAGGCTAACAAGGTGTTCAAGGGACCCTTCCGAGGGTGATCTTTGGCTCTTCAGCAAAACCTTTGGTGCTAATGTCAGTATTCTTCAGCTCTTCATCCTAGTTTATTTGTGGTGTGCCTTTTGAAGGCCTTTTAGGACCATTTGACGCATAGATACTATTTATAGTAAGTCACTTGGTCATATTGCCCATACTTACTATTTATAGTAAGTCATATCTGGATCAGTCGTCATCATGCCTACATCCGGAAAATATGACTAGATCACTATTTGAGCGGGTGTTGGGTAATTTATTGAGGATTAATGATTTATTATATTATTAAAGTTATTTGACTTTAACAATATTAATATTTAATGATGACTTATTAAAAGGTGATATAAGGGTTAAATGGAAATTAATAAAGTGATCTATTTAATGATGCTTTATTAATTTATTATATTAAAATGGAGACATAAGGACTTTATTAAAAAGAGATTTAAATGATTTTAAAGTTATTTTATATTATAAAGTTGTGCACCTATTGGCATTTCAATTCACACCTCTAGAGTGCGTATTGGAAATGGACAGCTATGCACAGTATTAATTCAAATTAGGAGGGGAAGCTCCCTCTTTTGTTGTTATGCGTAAAAAGTAAAGTAATCTAAGTTGCTATCTTTTTTACTCAGCTGGTAGAGGCACAAGGTTATAAAACAATTTGCATTGCAGCTGAGGTTTTTTTGGTTTCGTAGATCTCAACTACAACTAGGCTAAAACTTAATATCTATCTTATCTCCTCAAGTAAAATCAAAGCAAGAGGAATTAGGAGCAATTGGGAATGGTTGACGATAAACTATATCTCAAGATTCCCAAGGAGGCGGGGTGCTCTATCTAAGGTGTAGGCTGAAATAAAGGTTATTAGAAACAACATCAAATGGTAAGCTACATCTCAGAATTCCCAACGAGGCGAGGTGCTCTGTCTGAGGTGTAGACTGAAATGAAGATTAAAAAAACAACATTAAACGATAATCCTAATCTCTGTATTCCCTCAAAGGCCCATTGCTCTTTCGAGGTGTAGATTGAAACAAAGATTATAAAAACAAGTGTTGATACACCTTGAAACTTTGGATCAAAGGCTCATTGCTCTTTTGATTTATTTCTTCAAACTCAATCAACGATTACAAATATTCGAGACAACAAATGGTACGAAATCATACAAAATGCGATCAACCAAACAACTCTTAGACAAAGAGTGAACCAATATTGATTTGCAAGCTTGATGGCTTAACGACACAGCAATTTTGTGTAGTAATAAAAGTTAAAATACAATGGGCAAGGTTGCTCTTATTTATAGAAGCTCAAAGGAGCAGCGAACCCTAAAATCTCCTTGAGTTAACAAACAATTCTTGCCAATCAACAAGATTTATTCCTATGTCTAAACAAATGTAACCTAACAATTAACTGGAAAGACTACTTCAGTTAACTGATTCTAAACTAAACTAGAACTCCATATGTACATAGTTGTCTCCAAAAATAGACATGCACGATTGGTGGTGTTGATGTGATTTTTGTGACCGCACCAATCAGTAGAACAAAGTATCTGAAGGCTACACCATTCTCTCTTGATCAAAGAATTCCATACGCTAAGATTGCCAGAAAGTTAGTATGTTCAACTCCAAGGTTCTGAAAATGCTATGGAATACCCTCAGTCAGTTCGTTGTGATTTGTTGTTTATACGAGGGGACTTACACAATTGTTCAGAATATTTGCAACTTACATCAGGTTTATGATTGGAAGGGGATCTTCGTGTGTTGCGGATGATTTAGCAATGAGGTACGTGTTCCTATACTAACCAGAATTGTGCTGAATTTAAATGGATGCAGGGTTTAGAAAGCCTAAATTCTAGTCTAAATGCAAGATGTGTGGAGCTTAACTTCAGCAGACTTCAATCGGATTTCGCCTTGCCTCGCGTTGGACAGCTTCAACAAAATCGGTGCAATCTTCAAGGGAGTAGCGGAAGGTATTCAAATTACAATTCAACATGCATATACCAGCAGGACGACGCATACAAGCACGTGAATCACAATCGAAGTTAAGTTTGAAATGATTTCCAGTTGACCACACAAGGCAAACTTGCCGTCAGCAAGTTGCTAGTGGTATGGATTAAACGAACCTACCTCAATCAAACACCACAAATCCATAGCTAACTACTTGCATGAAAATGAAAATCACTCTAATTTTAAGTCCTACTTGAAGTAGAAGGACGAAGAAACCTCGAAACCTCGGTAACTGTTCATAACAAAAGACAAATTCATCATCAATGAAACTCTTTTTATTATGATAGTTTTTCGCAACAATTCCTTACAAAGTTCTCATGGGAAAACTTTCCCTCTCCTTCAAACTATACTATGGAATGAAACTATGCTAACTCTAAATTGTCTCTCTATGCTCTACTCTCTGATCTATAATCTCTAGTCTAATGATGTACAAATGAGGGGGAGTCCCTTTTATATAGCTAGCCAATCTCAATAGGCGGTCCAAATTAAATTACAATGGATGGCTCAAATTCAGCCACATCAGCCCTAGACTAGATTTTTCCCTAAAAACCGCCAGAAGGTGGAGTGGTGCAATTAATGAGCACAAAAATGGAAAATTCCTCCTTTGACCACTGTGGGCAATTAATGCCCACTATCCTTCTAGAAGATTCTCGTCCAGGATCGTGTTTCCATTGTTCTCTCTGACCGCGAAAGCAACGAAAAAGCAACGAACCGGGCCAACACTACATCAACTTCTTGCTCAGAAATAGCTGGAGTAAGATTGAGCTGGTACTTGAGGATAGCAATCGTCTGCTCCTGCCGGATGCAATATTTTCTCCAACTCTCGATGGATTCCTGCGTGCTCTGAATAATGGCTGAGAATGTGGAGATATTTTCAAAGTCCACCTGAGCAAATACCCTCATCTCAGAGAAGAATGGCTGCAATCTTCCCTTCAATCCATCCACTGTCACCTCCTCGGGAGTTAGTCGTTTCGTGAATAAAGCCTTCAGTGTATTGAAGATGCCATCCTGAATATTTCCCATGGCCTTCCTGATCTTGGCTGACTCCGTCCTTGCTGTGTCGAAGAAACCTCAACTAGTGAATGCAGCAGAATACCAACTTGGAAAATCATACCGATCTCCTGCCTGAATCACCCCCTCTTGAACCAAAGTTTGCATTGGCATGCGCATCAGAGCAGCTAGGCGTGGAATAGTCTTATCCTGAAATATGTGAGTATCATTCCAAGACTGCTCAATGTTCTCCAAACGAGAGAGGATGCTGGAAGCATGCTAGAAAGAGGAGACAAGATCTACAATGAATCTCCCAGCCTCAGCACGAACACTGCCAATCCACTTATCTCCCTCTTGAATGGCCTTCTTCATCTCTTTGAGCCCGCTGATTGACTCTCATGGAAGCTCAACTGGAAGTTCCACATTGGGTTCTCCTGAGCACATGGACGTGCTAGATGTTGCACATACTCAACTAACACCCTATGCTCCCTTTTCAGCCTCTTGTATTTTTCTCCCTTTCGAAGTAGCCTATCTTTCAGTGCCTGGAAGGATTTTTCAGCTTCCTCGATTACTTGTACTCCAGTAGGGCGCCCCAATTCAATCGTAGTGATCGTGTAATTTTCAGGCATCACTTCATCTAGATCACATTCTTGCCTCGGAACCACAACATGAATAGTGCGAGAACCGGACTCATCTGTTTCCATCCTGGAATACTTTTTGGCTCTCTTCCTCTTAGGTGACTCGCTTATTCTATTAAGGAGCTCTTCCATCTCTACTATCGGGTCGGTGTCGTCCTCTTGATCCCTCCTTATTGCACTGGTGACCCAATTTGGAACATTTTGTTGAGCGCTACAGACAACGAGCGGTTGTTCCTCCATTGCTTCCACTCCATGAACTTCCTCATTAGCAACATTGGGTTGAGGCTCATCCATTTCCATATGCCGACTATCCTCCTCAAGACCCCGAACTTCAGGCTCCATAATATCCTCGTCCTCAAAAGCTGCCTCGAGTGCACGATCTAGGCGAGTATCTGTTTCTGTTTCTTCATCTTCATCTGGCTGGTTAGCACTCCCAGGAGCATCAGCGCTCTGACTATCAGGCTCCCTAGGTGATGGTTGGTTAGCTTCTCCCATTTCTTGCTCTTCATTCACTCTAACCCTTTGATTTACAAACATTGAAACTTCTTGTATGCTGGAAGATTGAGCCAACAATTGTGTAGGCGATGCTTCCTCTGTCCTCTGAGGCTCAGGCTAAACTGGTTCCTCCTCCTGTGGTTCTACAGCTTGGGCAATTTGTTTCCTCTTCTTTATTGACATCGGTGGCCTTCGATCGCCCATGAAGTTGTATGTGAGGGCAATTCATTTTCTCTTTGTTGGTTGGAAATTTTGTATTCTTGTGAAAGTATACAAAATGGTGATCACAACCACAGCACGTGAGTTTGAACTCTCCTAATTAAGGGAAGGCTCCCCCTTTTAACAAAATAAAATTGATATGGGTAGGACAGCAATCGTTCCTCTTGTTTTAGGAAGGATTACGTTCTTCTCTCTTCACAGAAAAGAAACAGTAAATGTTACTAAAACTTATTACAACAGCTATGCAGTGAAATTAAGAGAGAGGAAATAAAGTTTCCTGAAAGCACAAAGACTTCCGTTACTTCCTCCGGGACGGGAAAACAATTCAATAAGCACAAAGTCTTGAAGAATGAAATCCTATCAACCTTTTTCAGAACGATTACTTGATGAAAAAGTACAACATAAAACAGCTCAAAGACTGTATTACAATGTATCTTTTAACTACTCTAAATGAGAAATACTATGAGCACAAAGACTTATAATCTTTCTCTATTTCTAATACTAACTATGAATTCAATCTTCACATTCATAGCACAAAGTCTGCAGATATTTAAATCGAATCTCTCTCTAGCAATCTTCTACAACTCTCAAGTAATCACAAAATGATGCCCCAAAATGACATAAGAACATTAAGGATGCAAAATGAGAATTCAGCTCAAAGTCTGAAATTCCAGCTTCTTGATATTACTTGAAAATTCACAATATTCCACTATAAAGCTCAAAGACTTTATGAGTACAAAATTCTACAGAGTTTTCTTGCTTGCTAAAAAGATATTATTACAATAGACCCCTCAAGTATTTATAGGAGGAAGGTCTGGAGAAAAAGGTGGGAGGATCTCAACAAACTTGAGAAAATCTCTCAACCGATAACTAATTGCGATTGACTTATTCAAAATTACAATCCAAATTGTGATTTGTCTTGTAAGATTTTACATGTAATTACATTTTCAAAACTGCAAGGAAAGAACACTTGCAATTGCAAAATTTGTTTTTACATATATTTTGTCGAAAGTAAAAATACATAAAACAATCCTAAAATTTCAATCTGTACCATTCCTATCTTTGAAAGATAAGAATTTGCTGATGATGGTCTGCAACTCATTCGGATCTGGACCCAACGTGTTCTTGGCTACTGCAACTATCTTCAAGATTACATCAAAGTATCTGATTGTTGCTAGTCTATGCTCCTCATAAGTAATTTGCATTTTCTCAAGGATTGTCTGATGATTGACAAGCTTTTGAATTGAATCCATAGAAAACTGCTCTGATTCCATTTGTTGACGAAGATTGGCTGCCATTTCGGAAATAACTGAATCAGCTGCAAGTAATTCATCTTCTTGATTTAAAACTGTACAAGAGATCTTCTCAAAACTTGAAAGAATATCCTGCTGAACTTCATCATTCATTTCTAAAGTGGCCTGGATATCTTTAATAAGATCTTGAATGACCAATGATTTATTTGTCATAAGTTCCTCAAATTCTATGTACTTCTCTCTATTTGGCAAGATCGAGTTGTTGCATAGAATTTGTAACTTGACTTGATCAATCTCATGCCAGATTTTTAAATCTTTCTCAAGCGATTCCAAACTCTGCTTGAAGGCTTCCAAAGTCTGATTTAGCTTTATCTTTGCTATTCTGACATTTTTGAGAACTCGCAAGGTCTTCTCAATCATTGGAATACTTTGATCAATCAGCTGAGCTATCCATGAATCAACTGCCTTGGCCTTTTGTGCAATTCTTTCTAATTGCCTAACTGATTCATTAGGAGGAGCTGTAGATAGAGAATCAACTGCCTTTGATGATCCTGTAATCCTTTGAATCATTGAAACCAGCTGAGCATTGTCTTCTTTGAGCTTTTCCTTTTTAGCTAAAAGCTCATTATAGCTTTGTGTCAAAATTGTCACTGAACTTTGAGCATCCTGCATCATATTGGGATGAGTTTGCTTGCCCAATTCCACTCTTGTGAACCTGTAATCAGATACCTGCATTTCTTCATGTGGTTTGTCAACAAGAGGCTCTGCAATCTCAGCATATTTCGTTCTATTGCTGTCAACAAAAACTTGTGAGACTGTTTTAGCTTTCTTTGCAACCATCGGTTTTGATTTCTTCGATTTTTGGAAATCAAAAATATCAGAAGACACTGCTTGTTTCTTTCTTTTGGGAGCAACTGAATTCAACCATGGAGGAAGATCCAAAGTTGTCACATCTGAAATAGCAACTGTAGTCTCTGTAGAAATAGCCTCAGTTTGTGATACAACAGAAATTCTAGAAGGTGCCTCGGTTTGTACAGCAACAATGTTTTGTTTAGAAGACAAACTACAACTAGGATTGGCCATGAAGGAATCAAAACTTGTTACAGATGTATCTATTTCTGGAAAAGTTATTTCTGACATGGCTGGAAAGATTGGATTTATGTCAAAAATACTCTTGAAGTTATCGGGCAAGCTTCTTATGGGAGTATTCATTACTGATGAAGGTTGATGACAAGTCTCTTGTGGTGGAATAGAAGGAACGAAAACGGTGGAGAAGGAATCAACATCACTGTCGATAGGGGACATAGGAGATATGACTGATTCTGGTATTGGAGCTTCAATGTGAGGAGTTATCTCACTTAGAATAGTAGAGGTCTCAAGAACCTCGTCTTCTTCTTGCTGATCCAAAACTTGAATCTGCATTTCATTGGCTTCTTTTCCCTTTGATGTTTCCCTTTCCAATGGTTGTTCTGCAGCTCTGCTTACCTTCAGCTTAATTCTGGTACCTGAAGAGGAAGCTCCTTCTTTTGATTGTTCTCTGATTTCTGATTTTAATCCCCTAGGACCAGCTGGATCATCTTCAGCTCTAACTTTGATTTTGATAGTCTTGACGCCTATGCTTTTGAGCCAAGAGTTGGTGTTCGCCAAGACTGATTGAAATCTATCAAAGATAGAGACGGATTCCTTTTGAGACCACTGAATTGCAGGAATAGGGAGCATTAGCAACTCCTTGTTCTTCGTATTCAGGATCCAAAATCTGCCTATCATCAATTACTCCCTCTGGAATTAAAGTCAGATTTAGATCAATAATTTGCTCCAAAGTTAGCCTGCAATAATCCATTTTGTATATATCCTTTTCTGTCCGGAGGTCTGCCCAAATGTCTTCAATGCGGTGAACATGAGTGAAGGCTCTTTTTATTTTATCTTTCATCCTTCTGTAATCAAAATCCACTCTAGCTTGGAATCTCTTCAATGTTATCTCCTGAAGTTCAGTCTCCATTGCTTTGGCTCTTGAAGAAGTTGTCAGAGAATACCTGCCGATTACCAATGGATTATGTGAAGAAATACCAATTCCAGACTTATGTTGCGTAGCTTGACGTGAATGAACTGCCATCAACTGTCTTCCCAGCTCCATCAGAATGATCTTATCAGTCGGATATCTTGGAAGCATATAAGGTTGGTCTTCAAAGCATCCAACTCTCATATAAGTGAAGGTAGGAAATTGAAGAAACAAGCAGCCATACTGATTAACTTTATTCCAAGCTACCTCAGATACCCTGTTATTTGCTAGTTCTTTGTCAAACAAACACATAAAATAACCAAAGAAGGCATCTTGAACCCTTCTATAATGCGCTCGACTTGGAATAAAAGTCAGCTGATCATAATATTTCCATACAGGCACCAACGATCTGTCACCTTCAGGAGATAGGCCTGGAAAATGTCTCAACGAAGCTGCTATATAAACCAAGTATGAATTCATATAGAAGGTAAGAGTGGTAGGAACCTGTGCAAGCTGTTCACACAAACTGTCACTGATTATTTCTCCCCAGAATATCGGATGATGTGCTTTTTTAATAACTACCATGAACTTATACATCCAGTTTTCAAACACATTAGAAACCTTCAACCCTGCTATTCTGCTCACAAGAGTGATCATATCATTAATTTCCTCTATGAAATCAGACCGATACAACTTGGGTATATGGGTGACACAAGGTCGTGATTTGAGAAGCCACTTAGAATTGATATGTCTAATACAATCACTCTTTTTCTGCTCAAAATGTCTGTGAGCACTCTTCAATGAGATCTCTGAATATGTAGTTGCATCAGGAACTCTGAAAACTCTGTTGATTGTTTCAGCATCAAGTCTGATAACCACGTTGCCATCATCGTCCTTGATTGTTCTGGATTCTTTATCAAAGTGTGCTGCACATGCAAGGACGAATTCTGGTTCTAGGGCAGCAACAGGAAAAGAGGACACCAGATGAATATGACTCCTCAGCAATTTTTGCATATCAGAAGAAGTAGATTTCTCAGCTCTCTCAAGAAACTCGGACATATCAATATGCCCTATTTCTGTGTCTTTGATCTCATCGATATTTGAAACAACGTGAGACGGAGAAATCTCATTCTGATATTTATCAAACTTGTATTTCATCTTTTTGCTTTTAGGAGAAGTTGGCTCGTCTGTCATTGAACAGGAATCTGCAAGACTGCGGTGAAAACCCCATAAGGTCAGAACATCATCAACATCAACGTGAGTGGACATGGCGAAACTCAAACCCTAAGACAATGAAATGGTCTTTGAAAGAATGATGGAAAGCGGATGAATACGAATTCGAAATGGATGGAATAATGGCAGGATGGTGGCAGTCAAAAATAACAAGTTGTCTTCTTGAAACAGCAGCAAGACAAAGAGATTTTTGGCTTGGATTTGGAATTTCGTCCAAAAAGGTCAACTTTTGTGCTTTTTAAGGCAATTCGGGTTTTTAAATGATTTCAACAATCTCGGAACTTTTTGATACTTTAGTAATTTCTGCTTTTTGCAATTTCGGGATTTTAAAGAGCTTTGACAATTTCTACAAAGGCAGTCGGGATTTTTTGAAAAGTTTAACAATTTTTGCTTTTGCAATTTTGAAAATTGTTATTTCAATTGCAAATCCCGAAATTGTATTTTGGAGTTAAAAACCCGAAAGGTAACACAAAGTGAATTACTTGTGGAAAGTGATAATGGATGATTGGAAGTGAATAGATGTAAATGAAATGGTAAACGAAAGCCTTATTATTTGAAAAGATGGATGAAAGCATAATGAAGGAAAAGTTTATTGCTGGAATGAAATAATGGAAAAAACGCAGTTTTATTATAAGGCATTTCAAAGAGGAAAAATGCGTTATGTATGATGGAAGTATGGAGGTATATGAAATGAGATGGAAGGCAAAATTTCAGTGAGATGAAGGAGAGGGCGCGTATGATTTATCAAGAGAATATAACAAATGAGGGATGTGTATTAAGTAAAAGGCGGATTAAAAATAACAAGAAACGCATTTTGTATGGAGGCGGATGAAAAATGCGAAGTGAAAATGGAGGTCGTATATTATGAAGGTAGTGAATGAGAACTAAAACGCGTTTTGATAAAACTAAAACAGATACTAATAAATATACATAAACGACCATTGGTAAAGACGGAAAAACAGAAGAAAAATGCATAAAAATAAAAAACGCGTTTTGTAAAAGACATCAAAATGTTAAAACGATATATGTAAAAGACAATGACGTTAAGAATAAGGCAATAAATAACAGTAAAACTTTGAAAGAAAGAAGAAGAAACGCGAATCATACCTGGAAACGAGTTGCAAACGAAAACTATGAGGAAATAAACCCTAGGCGCGTCCAGAAACGAAAAGGGCGATGGCTATTTATTGGTAAAAGTCCGAATTTCAAGCATTAAGGTCGACAAAATCTCCATGAAATGGGGAAGTAAAAGCAAAGAAGGATTCAACTAGCTCGAATCTGAATAGCATCGGGTTTTTTGAAAGTCTTTAGCAAATCAAAACATGAAATCGG
>VDFB02301101.1:0-12884 GCA_007258455.2 Sequoia sempervirens
TTGAAGAATGAAATCCTATCAACCTTTTTCAGAATGATTACTTGATGAAAAAGTACAACATAAAATAGCTCAAAGACTGTAATTACAATGTATCTTTTAACTACTCTAAATGAGAAATACTATGAGCACAAAGACTTATAATTCTTCTCTATTTCTAATACTAACTATGAATTCAATCTTCACATTTACAGCACAAAGGCTGCAGATATTTAAATCGAATCTCTCTCTAGCAATCTTCTACAACTCTCAAGTAATCACAAAATGATGCCCCAAAATGACATAAGAACATTAAGGATGCAAAAATGAGAATTCAGCTCAAAGTCTGAAATTCCAGCTTCTTGATATTACTTGAAAATTCACAATATTCCACTATAAAGCTCAAAGACTTTATGAGTACAAAATTCTGCAGAGTTTTCTTGCTTGCTAAAAAGATATCTATTACAATAGACCCCTCAAGTATTTATAGGAGGAAGGTCTGGAGAAAAAGGTGGGAGGATCTCAACAAACTTGAGAAAATCTCTCAACCGATAACTAATTGCGATTGACTTATTCAAAATTACAATCCAAATTGTGATTTGTCTTGTAAGATTTTACATGTAATTACATTTTCAAAAACTGCAAGGAAAGAACACTTGCAATTGCAAAATTTGTTTTTACATATATTTTGTCGAAAGTAAAAATACATAAAACAATCTAAAATTTCAATCTGTTTCATTCCTATCTTTGAAAGATAAGAATTTGCTGATGATGGTCTGCAACTCATTCGGATCTGGACCCAACGTGTTCTTGGCCACTGCAACTGTCTTCAAGATTACATCAAAGTATCTGATTGTTGCTAGTCTATGCTCCTCATAAGTAGTTTGCATTTTCTCAAGGATTGTCTGATGATTGACAAGCTTTTGAATTGAATCCATAGAAAACTGCTCTGATTCCATTTGTTGATGAAGATTGGCTGCCATTTCGGAAATAACTGAATCAGCTGCAAGTAATTCATCTTCTTGATTTAAAACTGTACAAGAGATCTTCTCAAAACTTGAAAGAATATCCTGCTGAACTTCATCATTCATTTCTAAAGTGGCATGGATATCTTTGATAAGATCTTGAATGACCAATGACTTGTTCGTCATAAGTTCTTCAAATTCTATGTACTTCTCTCTGTTTGGCAAGATCGAGTTGTTGCATAGAATTTGTAACTTGACTTGATCTATCTCATGCCAGATTTTTAAATCTTTCTCAAGCGATTCCAAACTCTGATTGAAGGCTTCCAAAGTCTGATTTAGCTTTATCTTTGCTATTCTGACATTTTTGAGAACTTGCAAGGTCTTCTCAATCATTGGAATACTTTGATCAATCAGCCGAGTTATCCATGAATCAACTGCCTTGGCCTTTTGTGCAATCCTTTCTAATTGCCTAACTGATTCATTAGGAGGAGCTGTAGATAGAGAATCAACTGCCTCTGATGATCCTGTAATCCTTTGAATGACTGAAACCAGCTGAGCATTGTCTTCTTTGAGCTTTTCCTTTTTAGCTAAAAGCTCATTATAGCTTTGTGTCAAAATCGTCACTGAACTTTGAGCATCCTGCATCATATTGGCATGAGTTTGCTTGCCCAATTCCACTCTTGTGAACCTGTAATCAGATACCTGCATTTCTTCATGTGGTTTGTCAACAAGAGGCTCTGCAATCTCAGCATATTTCATTCTATTGCTGTCAACAAAAACTTGTGAGACTGTTTTAGCTTTCTTTGCAACCATCGGTTTTGATTTCTTCGATTTTTGAAAATCAAAAATATCAGGAGACACTGCTTGTTTCTTTCTTTTGGGAGCAACTGAATTCAACCATGGAGGAAGATCCAAAGTTGTCACATCTGAAATAGCAACTGTAGTCTCTGTAGAAATAGCCTCAGTTTGTGATACAACAGAAATTCTAGAAGGTGCCTCGGTTTGTACAGCAACAATGTTTTGTTTAGAAGACAAACTACAACTAGGATTGGCCATGAAGGAATCAAAACTTGTTACAGATGTATCTATTTCTGGAAAAGTTATTTCTGACATGGCTGGAAAGATTGGATTTATGTCAAAAATACTCTTGAAGTTATCGGGCAAGCTTCTTATGGGAGTATTCATTACTGATGAAGGTTGATGACAAGTCTCTTGTGGTGGAATAGAAGGAACGAAAACGGTGGAGAAGGAATCAACATCACTGTCGATAGGGGATATAGGAGATATGACTGATTCTGGTATTGGAGCTTCAATGTGAGGAGTTATCTCACTTAGAATAGTAGAGGTCTCAAGAACCTCGTCTTCTTCTTGCTGATCCAAAACTTGAATCTGCATTTCATTGGCTTCTTTTCCCTTTGATGTTTCCCTTTCCAATGGTTGTTCTGCAGCTCTGCTTACCTTCAGCTTAATTTTGGTACTTGAAGAGGAAGCTCCTTCTTTTGATTGTTCTCTGATTTCTGATTTTAATCCCCTAGGACCAGCTGGATCATCTTCAGCTCTAACTTTGATTTTGATAGTCTTGACGCCTATGCTTTTGAGCCAAGAGTTGGTGTTCGCCAAGACTGATTGAAATCTATCAAAGATAGAGACGGATTCCTTTTGAGACCACTGAATTGCAGGAATAGGGGCATTAGCAACTCCTTGTTCTTCGTATTCAGGATCTAAAATCTGCCTATCATCAATTACTCCCTCTGGAATTAAAGTCAGATTTAGATCAATAATTTGCTCCAAAGTTAGCCTGCAGTAATCCATTTTGTATATATCCTTTTCTGTCCGGAGGTCTGCCCAAATGTCTTCAATGCGGTGAACATGAGTGAAGGCTCTTTTTATTTTATCTTTCATCCTTCTGTAATCAAAATCCACTCTAGCTTGGAATCTCTTCAATGTTATCTCCTGAAGTTCAGTCTCCATTGCTTTGGCTCTTGAAGAAGTTGTCAGAGAATACCTGCCGATTACCAATGGATTATGTGAAGAAATACCAATTCCAGACTTATGTTGCGTAGCTTGACGTGAATGAACTGCCATCAACTGTCTTCCCAGCTCCATCAGAATGATCTTATCAGTCGGATATCTTGGAAGCATATAAGGTTGGTCTTCAAAGCATCCAACTCTCATATAAGTGAAGGTAGGAAATTGAAGAAACAAGCAGCCATACTGATTAACTTTATTCCAAGCTGCCTCAGATACCCTGTTATTTGCTAGTTCTTTGTCAAACAAACACATAAAATAACCAAAGAAGGCATCTTGAACCCTTCTATAATGCGCTCGACTTGGAATAAAAGTCAGCTGATCATAATATTTCCATACAGGCACCAACGATCTGTCACCTTCAGGAGATAGGCCTGGAAAATGTCTCAACGAAGCTGCTATATAAACCAAGTACGAGTTCATATAGAAGGTAAGAGTGGTAGGGACTTGTGCAAGCTGTTCACACAAACTGTCACTGATTATTTCTCCCCAGAATATCGGATGATGTGCTTTTTTAATAACTACCATGAACTTATACATCCAGTTTTCAAACACATTAGAAACCTTCAACCCTGCTATTCTGCTCAGAAGAGTGATCATATCATTAATTTCCTCTATGAAATCAGACCGATACAACTTGGGTATACGGGTGACACAAGGTCGTGATTTGAGAAGCCACTTAGAATTGATATGTCTAATACAATCACTCTTTTTCTGCTCAAAATGTCTGTGAGCACTCTTCAATGAGATCTCTGAATATGTAGTTGCATCAGGAACTCTGAAAACTCTGTTGATTGTTTCAGCATCAAGTCTGATAACCACGTTGCCATCATCGTCCTTGATTGTTCTGGATTCTTTATCAAAGTGTGCTGCACATGCAAGGACGAATTCTGGTTCTAGGGCAGCAACAGGAAAAGAGGACACCAGATGAATATGACTCCTCAGCAATTTTTGCATATCAGAAGAAGTAGATTTCTCAGCTCTCTCAAGAAACTCGGACATATCAATATGCCCTATTTCTGTGTCTTTGATCTCATCGATATTTGAAACAACGTGAGACGGAGAAATCTCATTCTGATATTTATCAAACTTGTATTTCATCTTTTTGCTTTTAGGAGAAGTTGGCTCGTCTGTCATTGAACAGGAATCTGCAAGACTGCGGTGAAAACCCCATAAGGTCAGAACATCATCAGCATCAACGTGAGTGGACATGGCGAAACTCAAACCCTAAGACAATGAAATGGTCTTTGAAAGAATGATGGAAAGCGGATGAATACAAATTCGAAATGGATGGAATAATGGCAGGATGGTGGCAGTCAAAAAAATAACAAGTTGTCTTCTTGAAACAGCAGCAAGACAAAGAGATTTTTGGCTTGGATTTGGAATTTCGTCCAAAAAGGTCAACTTTTGTGCTTTTTAAGGCAATTCGGGTTTTTAAATGATTTCAACAATCTCGGAACTTTTTGATACTTTAGTAATTTCTGCTTTTTGCAATTTCGGGATTTTAAAGAGCTTTGACAATTTCTACAAAGGCAGTCGGGATTTTTTGAAAAGTTTAACAATTTTTCAATTTTGCAATTTTGAAAATTGTTATTTCAATTGCAAATCCCGAAATTGTATTTTGGAGTTAAAAACCCGAAAGGTAACACAAAGTGAATTACTTGTGGAAAGTGATAATGGATGATTGGAAGTGAATAGATGTAAATGAAATGGTAAACGGAAGCCTTATTATTTGAAAAGATGGATGAAAGCATAATGAAGGAAAAGTTTATTGCTGGAATGAAATAATGGAAAAAACGCAGTTTTATTATAAGGCATTTCAAAGAGGAAAAATGCGTTATGTATGATGGAAGTATGGAGGTATATGAAATGAGATGGAAGGCAAAATTTCAGTGAGATGAAGGAGAGGGCGCGTATGATTTATGAAGAGAATATAACAAATGAGGGATGTGTATTAAGTAAAAGGCGGATTAAAAATAACAAGAAACGCATTTTGTATGGAGGCGGATGAAAAATGCGAAGTGAAAATGGAGGACGTATATTATGAAGGTAGTGAATGAGAACTAAAACGCGTTTTGATAAAACTAAAACAGATACTAATAAATATACATAAACGACCATTGGTAAAGACGGAAAAACAGAAGAAAAATGCATAAAAATAAAAAACGCGTTTTGTAAAAGACATCAAAATGTTAAAACGATATATGTAAAAGACAATGACGTTAAGAATAAGGCAATAAATAACAGTAAAACTTTGAAAGAAAGAAGAAGAAACGCGAATCATACCTGGAAACGAGTTGCAAACGAAAACTATGAGGAAATAAACCCTAGGCGCGTCCAGAAACGAAAAGGGCGATGGCTATTTACTGGTAAAAGTCCGAATTTCAAGCATTAAGGTCGACAAAATCTCCATGAAATGGGGAAGTAAAAGCAAAGAAGGATTCAACTAGCTCGAATCTGAATAGCATCGGGTTTTTTGAAAGTCTTTAGCAAATCAAAACATGAAATCGGGTTTCTTTGAAGTCATAACATGTTTTTTTACAAAATCGGACCTTTGAGACTTCAATGCAATTTCATTTTAAAGCAAATCGGACTTTAGAGAAGCTTTTACATATGTTTGAATGAAGTCGGACCTTTTTGACCAAATAACAATTTTGCATAAAGCAATTCGGGTTTTTAAGGCTTTATGACAATTTTGCTTTTTGTCAAAAATGAAGCATAAAACAAAAATTCGGACTTTTGAGTAACTTAAGCAATTTCGGGATTTTTAAACACTTTAGCAATTTTAATGTGGTTTGTCAACAAGAGGCTCTGAAATCTCAGCATATTTCATTCTATTGCTGTCAACAAAAACTTGTGAGACTATTTTAGCTTTCTTTGCAACCATCGGTTTTGGATTTCTTAGATTTTGAAATCAAAAATACCTGTGAGACACCGGCCACCGCTCTACCATTCAAAGGATTACACGATCATCAGAGGCAGTTGATTCTCTATCTACAGCTCCTCCTAATGAATCAGTTAGGCAATTGGAAAGAATTGCACAAAAGGCCAAGGCAGTTGATTCATGGATAGCTCGGCTGATTGATCAAAGTATTCCAATGATTGAGAAGACCTTGCAAGTTCTCAAAAATGTCAGAATAGCAAAGATAAAGCTAAATCAGACTTTGGAAGCCTTCAAGCAGAGTTTGGAATCGCTTGAGAAAGATTTAAAAATCTGGCATGAGATTGATCAAGTCAAGTTACAAATTCTATGCAACAACTCGATCTTGCCAAATAGAGAGAAGTACATAGAATTTGAGGAACTTATGACAAATAGATCATTGGTCATTCAAGATCTTATTAAAGATATCCAGGCCACTTTAGAAATGAATGATGAAGTTCAGCAGGATATTCTTTCAAGTTTTGAGAAGATCTCTTGTACACTTTTAAATCAAGAAGATGAATTACTTGCAGCTGATTCAGTTATTTCCGAAATGGCAGCCAATCTTCGTCAACAAATGGAATCAGAGCAGTTTTCTATGGATTCAATTCAAAAGCTTGTCAATCATCAGACAATCCTTGAGAAAATGCAAACTACTTATGAGGAGCATAGACTAGCAACAATCAGATACTTTGATGTAATCTTGAAGACAGTTGCAGTGGCCAAGAACACGTTGGGTCCAGATCCGAATGAGTTGCAGACTATCATCAGCAAATTCTTATCTTTCAAAGATAGGAATGAAACAGATTGAAATTTTAGATTGTTTTATGTATTTTTACTTTCGACAAAATATATGTAAAAACAAATTTTGCAATTGCAAGTGTTCTTTCCTTGCAATTTTCGAAAATGTAATTACATGTAAAATCTTACAAGACAAATCACAATTTGGATTGTAATTTTGAATAAGTCAATTGCAATTAGTTATCGGTTGAGAGATTTTCTCAAGTTTGTTGAGATCCTCCCACCTTTTTCTCCAGACCTTCCTCCTATAAATACTTGAGGGGTCTATTGTAATAGATATCTTTTTAGCAAGCAAGAAAACTCTGCAGAATTTTGTACTCATAAAGTTTTTGAGCTTTATAGTGGAATATTGTGAATTTTCAAGTAATATCAAGAAGCTGGAATTTCAGACTTTGAGCTGAATTCTCATTTTGCATCCTTAATGTTCTTATGTCATTTTGGGGCATCATTTTGTGATTACTTGAGAGTTGTAGAAGATTGCTAGAGAGAGATTCGATTTAAATATCTGCAGACTTTGTGCTGTAAATGTGAAGATTGAATTCATAGTTAGTATTAGAAATAGAGAAGAATTATAAGTCTTTGTGCTCATAGTATTTCTCATTTAGAGTAGTTAAAAGATACATTGTAATTACAGTCTTTGAGCTGTTTTATATTGTACTTTTTCATCAAGTAATCGTTCTGAAAAAGGTTGATAGGATTTCATTCTTCAAGACTTTGTGCTTATTGAATTGTTTTCCCGTCCCGGAGGAAGTAACGGAAGTCTTTGTGCTTTTAGGAAACTTTATTTCCTCTCTCTTAATTTCACTGCATAGCTGTTGTAATAAGTTTTAGTAACATTTACTGTTTCTTTTCTGTGAAGAGAGAAGAACGTAATCTTTCCTGAAACAAGAGGAACGATTGTTGTCCTACCCATATCAATTTTATTTTGTTAAAAGGGGGAGCCTTCCCTTAATTAGGAGAGTTCAAACTCACGTGCTGTGGTTGAAATCACCATTTTGTATACTTTCACAAGAATACAAAATTTCCAACCAACAGTTTTTGGCGACTCTGCTGGGGATACGAACGCATTTGAAAGTCTCTCGCTTTCTTTTGAAGTCCAGTATTCTTAATTTGTTTACTTGTTTTTGTTTTAGCTTCTACACTGGAAGGAATCCGTTATTACGTTCGTCGTAAGAAGGGACAAAGTTCTCAAGAAATATCTCCTGGTGAACAAGCTAAGTTTGAGTTGCTCACTAGTATATCCTCCCTTGCACGAACTACTAGCTTTCCTCCGTCCAAGAAGAAAAAGCCTGTCCCAAGTGAACTTTCAGCCTTTTTCCTCAAGCCTTTGATTTCAGTTGTTCCTACTATCCAAGCAATGGCTCAAGGTCCATGGGGAGCAGCTTTTAGTCCTTTAAATCTTACTCCACCTCTTCATGCTCTTCCACAAGGCTCACGCAAGAATTTACCGAAGTTTTATGGAGATGGTAAGCAGCACCCTGATGAACATATCAAGGCTTTCTCTATGGCTTGTGGTGTTCTAGGAGTAGAACATCAAGATGTTGCTGTACGATTGTTTGTGGAAACACTACAAGGAATTGCAGCTGACTGGTTTTACAATTTGAGAGCTGGTGATATTACTAGTTGGGATACCCTCAAGACTAAATTTGAAGAACGTTTCAAGCCCGCCGAAGATGAACATGCATTGCTGTCTCAGCTGACTCAAATGAAGGACACACATGAGAATATGCGTGAATTCATTGCAAAGTTTAATAAACTAGCAAACAGAATTCCTACTGATTCTCAGCCCACTCCTTCAAATCTCAAGTGTTTCTTCATCAACACTCAGCTGCTAGAAGTTAGTTTTTTATTGAGAAGGGCAACTCCAACAACTTTGGCTCATGCTCAAGTCCTTGCTACAGAAATTGAAGATGATTTGATCTTGGCTGGGAAAATCCGGAAGGATCCTAATCGATTCAAAGGAAATTCCATTTCTGAGTCTTCCACTTCAAACTCTACTGATCCTATGGTACAGAAATTGGCTAATGAGCTTCTCGCTTTAAAGAAGCAGGTTTCACAAGCTTCTTTTGCTGCTCCATACAAAGATATTCCTAGGAGGACATATCCAAATTCTGCTTCTAACTATGCTGCCAGAAATCAGAATAAATTGCCTCCTCCTCCTGAGAGGCTTGCACTTGAAGCACCCCCAAAGAATACGGCTGTTGGTTATTATGAAATAGATCGAGAAGAACTATCTTCCAATGATTTCCAAGCGGAAGATGAAGCTGTCTTTAATCAAGAAGATGAAGAGGCAGCTGGCGACTCCACAATACGATACATGCATTATGATGATTCAGCTGAAACTGAAAATATTGAGAGTCAAGCATATGCTGTTATCACAAGATCCCAGACTCGGTTGGCTCAAAAGGATGAAGAAGCAAAGGTGAAAAACAACGTTCAGTTTCCGGTCACCATTGCTAAGAAGGGGATGCCATTGCCTACCTTGACCAAGGATTCTTCAAAAAATCAAGTAAGCAATTCTCCTTCTGTTCTTTCTGGTGAGCCTAAGACTAATGTACCAAATCCTAAAGTATTATCTGAGAATATATCATCTACGTCTCTAGCAAATTCTTTCCAAGCTTTTGATATTATTGACCATGCTAGGAAGACTAAGATCCAAATGTCTGAAGTTGAATATCTTCAAGCCAATCCTGATCAGCTTGAGAGATTGGTTAAATTTGTTAAAAGTAGTGAAACTCGTCCTGTTTCAAACAGCCCTATTGTCCAAGAACCCAAGAGTCTGCCCAATAATTTGGTTATCATTCCATCCTCAGTTCCAGGAAAGATAGATCCTTTCTATATTTCCTTGCTCATTAATGGTTTCAAATTAAGTAACTGTATTATAGATTCTGGTGCTTCGGATAATGTCATGCCAATCAAAGTTGCTGATTGTCTTGGATTAACTCTTACCAAAACTTTTGGTAATTGTTATTCTATGGATAATAAACAAGTGCCTCTTGTCGGGCAAATCAAAGATGCACAATTCGCCTTTGCAGCCTTTCCTGAGAAAAAGATAAAGATGACTGTCCTTATTGCGGACGTCCCAGCTTCTTATGGAATGCTCCTTGGACGTAACTTCTGCAAAGATGTAGGAGGCGAGCTCAACATGGATATGACAGAGGCCAGAATTCCCGTGAAGGGCGTTGTGCAGAAACTTGTTCCTGAAAGAGAAACCAAGTATACAGTGGAGAAATCTGATGATCCTCATGCTCATATTCTTTTTGAATCAGCTGGTTTCGGGAACTACTATCTCCATATTGATGAGATTTCTGAATTTGCTGAAGATTGGTGTTCTGCTGATTCTTCAACTCTATCAGTAAATGAAGGGAGTTCTAATAATGGAGAGGATTCAACACTGGCTGAATATTCCCTTGATCGTATGATAGAAGATGCTGAATCTTCTACTACAGAAAAGGATATTGAAATTCTTCCTCAAGATGAAGAAAATCAGTCTTCTCCCATGGAAGATGAGAGCCCTCTTTCTTCCACCTTTGAAGTAGGAGAATCCAGCAGTCTTTATATTGATGATAGCTCTAATGATGTTTGGATTCTGGAATTTGATGGCAGTTGTGCTACTAATGGATCCGGAGCTGGTGTGGTTCTGATTTCTCCGAAAGGTCAGATCTTTCCATATTCTTTCAAGTTGCAGTTTGCAAACACTAACAATACTGCAGAGTATGAAGCTCTCTTGTTAGGCATGAGTGTTGCACTTCAGAGAGGAATTAAAAATCTGCACGCTCAAGGAGATGCAGAGTTGATAATTTGTCAAGTAAGGAATATCTATCAGACTAAGAATGATAGACTCCGGCATTATCGTAACTTGGTATGGGAGAACATTCAAGATTTTGATGCTTTCAGCATCTCAGTTGTTCCTAGAGAATTCAATGACAGAGCTGATTCTCTTGCTATTTCAGCAACTCTCCTTATTCCTCATCTTGATTTTAATCAAGATAAATATATTGTTGAAATAATCTGCAGGCCTAGTGTTCCAGATAATTGGGACCATTGGCAGATTTTCAATGATGATAAACAGATTATTAACTTTTTACAAGTTGATGATGGTTTTAATAATCTGTATTTTGAAGGTAGCAATTCTTCTTCTTCTTCAGATTCTATGTCAGATTCTTGGTCTGAATCGGATGGAGAAATTTTGCAGTTAAAGGGGAATAAAATTCCTAAGGGACTGGTATCTTTGGAAAAGCTTTTTGACAAGCATGACCGATATATCAAAAAGCAGCAACAAGTGAATTCAGATTCTCCTACGGGGTATGACAAGTATAATATTGGGTCTGAAGAAGATCCCAAGATGGTTAACATTGGTAATAGTTGTACTCCAGAGGAGAGAAATCAGATTATTCAATTGTTATAGCAGTACAGAGATGTGCTAGCTTATTCATATGATGATCTGAAATCTTTTCAGTCAGGAGAAGTTCAGCATGAAATCCCTTTGAAGAGTGATGCAGCTCCTTTTAAACAAAAGCAACGCCAGTATAATCCCAAAATTTCTGGCACTATCTATTCAGAAATCCGTGAATCAAAACAAGGTAACCGGTTGTATGCAAATAAATGAAGCTTAACTCAAATCAATGCCTTAAGCTCCCTCAAACTTTAGATTCAAATCAAAGCTAACACATATCTTCACTGACCTAGAATTGATTTCACATCAAAATATCGCTTACATGTGATCGTGATACGCATAACAGAAAATACATAAATTTTGAAGAAAAACACAGATTTTCGAATTTCAAGAGCTTGTATTTTAAATCCTCAACCATCAACAACCATTACAATGATCACTTTATTCCTTTTAAAGGCCTTTACATGTCAAACACTGAACAACCACCTCTACAACTGAATTTTTAATCTTTTATGATCACATGAAACATAAAACACACTAATTTCAAGGTTGTTAACATCACTATTGAAATGTTTTAATTTTTTGACCTTTCAAACATTAAAAGTACATCATTAAATTAATTATGTAATGGCATAAAAATTAAAAACATCATGAATTAATTATGTAACCACATAAGTCAAATATAATTCTATCAAGAAATTAATATCAAATAGATAATATAATCGCATAACTCATACATTTCAATGTCATTGATCTTCTTCTTCATCCAACTCTTTGTCTGTATCATCCGATCCATATTCGACATTGTAAGGATTGGTCATATCATCATCATCATTGATATCAGTTTCGATAATGTCATCATCCACACATATATCATCTTCATGAACGTTAACTCCTACATCATCATGATCTAGTTCCTCCTCTTCGACATCTTCGTCAGGGACATCATCAACTAACTGCTGATCCTGATCATCATCTACATCATCTTCTAGTTCTTTGATATCTTCTTCTTCCACCACATTATACTTTATGAACCTTCCTCTTGGATCATGTCTAATAACAAATGACTAACCTAGTTTACCTAGAACCTCTGAGTAAAATACCTGCTCACATTGGCTTGTAAAAACATAGGGCTCATTTCCAACTCGCTTAATCAACCTTGTATTAACCATGGTAAATCCATTATCTTGTTCAATAACAATTCTCTCTTAGGATCATTTCTATTCAATCATAGCCTGTACTCATAGGACATCAACAAAATTAATCTGAAGGACTTAAAGTCGCACTCAAGTATATCATCCAAAATCCCATAGTATTGAT
Source organism: Sequoia sempervirens (assembly GCA_007258455.2). Classification (NCBI taxonomy): domain Eukaryota; kingdom Viridiplantae; phylum Streptophyta; class Pinopsida; order Cupressales; family Cupressaceae; genus Sequoia; species Sequoia sempervirens. Next base: position 12,407 of record VDFB02301101.1, read on the forward strand.
TTTCTGATACTTCTGGATGTATGTCGCTTCTAGATGAAACATTAGTCACCAGAAAGACTGCAGTTATACCAGAATCACAATTTTTCTTCATTTCATCCAACATTTTGATTCGAAATTTACAACCATTGCAACACATAGCCTTGTGGTGTTTCACCTGCAATATGTCAAACATGTAAAAATTATTGCAATATCATCAGTTGATAAACATATTTATTCTTGGCCTAATGTATGCAAAGAAAACAATCTCAACATATATATACATCAATATAATTGAAAATAATTAAATAATATGGGTGATTAATATATTTATACGTACCTGTTTATCTCTTAAACCATATGCTAAATCAATTTCCCTTTGTGTAACATTGGAATCTCCATTACGATGAGCTTCTTTAACCAATGAAGCCACACCTTCCCATGTTAATGCGCGACCAGATTGTTGACATTATTCAATCCATACCGTCATCCAATCAAGATT
>VDFB02301103.1:0-39259 GCA_007258455.2 Sequoia sempervirens
CTCGTGTTGTAGACTTCTCCTTGTGGGCTGTTGTGCCCAATTCGTCATTTCTTAATGACTGAGCCTGAATGTTCGAGAAGCCTCCAACCTCTACACTCCTCAAGCGCGCATGAGTATAATGACCAATCAACTGATTCCAAAATTGACTCCCACACGTTCCAAATGCCTCCCTGAGGACTTTGACTGCTAAATCCATAATGCAGAACTTGGTCTGCAGGCAACTGTTTGCAGGTCACCATAACCTCGATGCTATTCTACTCCTGATTACTTGTGATGACTTTCATCCTAGGGAAACCTGTATCCTTTGGCCCACATTCTTGTATCTGATTCAAATGAACCTTGAATGATGAATAATGATGAATTTTATAATCTTTTAGAGATGAATTCTTGGATCTAACCCTCATTTTGCAGAATTTGAATAACACTTCCCTGATTTTCATATGAACGCACTTACTGTGTCTTTATATGTAGGATTTATGGAATCTACTGCGAGACCATCAGGGAAATCTATCGAAAAAGAGAAAGGAAAGAAGCATGTAAAAGTACCGAGAGGGAAGGAGGAGAAAGATCAGATGAAATACCAATTCCATGGGGTCGAGTGCATCTCCAAAATTACCTCCACCTAGGATTTTGTGTCAAACAGAAACCTCAGGCATGTGGGTATACATGAATGCAGGAAAATAGTGATGATCAACCCTAGAACTGAGAATGTATAGAAGATCAAAAAGAGTGGTCTCGCCAAAATAGTTGGCTTCCCTCCTACATTAGTAGCTCTAGAGTTGGTTATGATGTGTTAGGAGGAATACTAGAGTAGCAGGAAAATAATTGATCATGATGACAGAGTGTTAGTAGATTTGTTTTCTAGATTCATAGGCCAAACATTCCATATTCCCACATTTGATGTAATGGAGGAAACAAAAAAGGGATATGCTAAATAACATGTGGAAGGCGGACCCGCTAGCATGCAAGAAGCTGATCAACCAACCCTAGTTGAAAGAAAAGAGGGGCAGTGTTGCTAAGGTCCATTAGGAGCTATTCAGAAGTGACTTCCACAAAGAGTACCATAACTTGGTAACTCTACTAAGTAGAGTAATGGGCCTCCCTACTACTACGTTCTTTCAAGAATGGATGTTCTACTTCATCAAGGAGATCATCTGTGGTAAAAAAAAGTTTCACTAGGCAAAGATCATCAGTGATAACCAGCACAACCAACTTCTGGCTATAAAGAAGACATCCTAGTTCTATATGACCTCCTACTTGGTATACCTCCTGGAAGAGTCATTCCTATACAAGGGCCTCTTTGTTGCAAATAATTTGAATCCAAGGAGAGAACTCAAACTCTACGACTGCTACCCTCAACTACAATATAGAAACCTCAAGGGAGAATATCAAAGGGTAAATGATGCCTTCATTAGGCATATCATAAGGCTCCTTGGGGGAGACCCTGAAATAAGTTTCTTGCACAACACTAGGGCTTTCATCCAGAGGTTTGGGTGTCTATTTATACAATTCCCAAAGTTTACATACATAAGAACAGAGGCATTCTCTGAGAGGCCTTATAAGTTGCCATGATATCCTCATGAGTGAATGATCTTGTATGAGGTCTCCCAACAACTGTAAAATGTTCATGCCCTACTGAGTGACAAACATAGGGTAGGGATCACATATCCCCTAACCTTTGGGCAATAAATGTATGCTTGTCCCATTGCCTAGTGTGTGGAGTATTCAAAGAAGGAGTTAGTGCAATACAATCTAGACCTCCACACACCCTAGGGGAGGATGGACACATATGGGAAACTTAAGAAACATGTTGGAAGGTAGTATGCTCATCTACCTCATGTCAAATATTTCTGGGCTAATTGTAAAGATGATAAAGAGGTGCAAATGAGGCACTACATGAGAATGACAACATAATTTGTGAGGTCAGTAAACTTGTTCCATATGCCCGATCAAATTGTAGAAGAAGATGATACTATTGTTGATGAGAGGTTTGATTCTATATGGCCAACTTGTTCCTGTCATAGATAGATTGGGATGAAGAGGAGGTCAATGACCTTGATATAGTGACACAACCAGTTGAAAATAGAACAAGGCAATGGGTAGATTCCCATATTACTCATCTCAAGGTACAAGGTGTAGTGTTGACTTATGTTGAGATTGAAGATGAGCTCGAGAGCAAAACTGATAGTGGAGCAGCTACAAAGGGAGAATCTTCAAAGAAAGTAAAGCAATGAGATCGAGGAAAAGGAAGGATGTGCTTGAGTGCCATCCCAAGCACAAAGTGTACATGCGAAAGGCTGCAAAGGGGGAGTATTCAAAGAAAGTAAAGAAAATGGGAGGATTCGTAAGTGAAATGCCCACAATTGAGGAGGATCCCCAACATGAGGGAGAAGAAGAGGCTGAGTAGCCACAATCACCACCTAACACCTCTGCTCTAGCTACTTCTGCTACCATTTCCACTCCTCCACCTCCCACATCCCAGGCATTGCTTGTTTCCTCTCCACCTGCCGTGGACATCTCTGTCCACCTCACTTCCACTTCACCAATGGCCCCAATAATGGTACTAGATTCATCCTCAACCGCAACATCCCTACCTTTTTCCTCCTCACTCCCTCCTCCATTGTATAATATCTCTACCTCAATTCCTGTAGTTGCCACTACTACTATACAACCACTCACTTTGCCAAATGCTTTCACAAAGTACATGTAAGGAATACCTACTAAGATTTATGGGGTGATAATGAATCCTACAGTTCAGGCCTTGATGGCCCAAATTGTCGCTAGCTTACCCCTTCCTCCACCTCTTATAGAGCCACCAAATATGGAGGCCACCATGCAAATATATGAAGAAATGGATAAATTCCAACGGGAGGTTATAAAAGGAATAGTTGAAGAGCCTGAAGACTCCTTTAAAGATGATTATTTTGAACACCAAGAGAGCGGGTTGAGCATAAAATTGTGTAAGGTAGCGACCACTAAAGAAAAGTATCACTCTTTAGAAGAGGACACTAAAGCCCTCAACGCAAAGTATATCATAGAACCCTCAGATCAGGAGCTTGAAGAAGAACTGTCCCAACAACTCAAAGATGTAGAAGAGGAGGCTAATTATGAGAAGCATCTTTCTGAGAAGAAGGTTGATATTGATGTTAATGTGGAGATACTTGAAGATCCCCCATTAATAGGCCATGACAAGGGCTGCATCCATGAAGAAGAAGTACCTCTTGAAAAGGAAGAAGAGAAAGAAGCAGAAGATGCACCAAAGAAGAGCCTCGAGCTCGAGCATCATGGTGAGGTCGAACATCCAAAAGGGAAAGTACCTCAGAGGAATGATGTCACTGAAGAGAATATAGCCTTCACTAAGTCAGACAAGGAAAATGCTATATAGATTGAGGACTTATATGAAGAAGAGAAAATAGATCAAGAAGCCTTGGGTCATGAAGGGAAACAACCCTAGCATGAACAAAGAGAGGAAGGTGATCATGAATCACCTAAAGGGGAAAATAAGGTTCCTGATTGGCTAGAGTGGCAACTACAAAAGAAGACTCCAGTGGTTGTTGATCTAAAGGCCAGAGTTGAAGCCATACTGGCAAGAGCACAGACAACGACAAGAAAGGAGAAGCCTAGAGTCTACTCCCATATCATGGTTGACACCTCTAGGTCAAGGATAATACAAATCACTACCCTTGTGATAGATAAGGAGGCTAGATCTAGCTATAATATCTCCACAATCAACTTGGGGCCTGCGACTAGAGAGTAGAAGATTGATGAGTTCCAGGGGTCAGTGGCAACACTTATGCAATAAATGAACAAGGACCAGTCCTCCAAAGAGGAATTAAAGGTGCAAGTGGCAGATCTCGCTACCTTCATTGAGAAGTGGATTTCCTTGTAAGAATCCTACAACATCATCCATGCCCCCTCTCCTCTCCCAAGAGGAACTCAATCAAATGGAAAAGATGAAGAATTGGACCAAGTCCACAGCGGATTTGTTCAAACGGGTGATCTACAATGGTGACATGGGCATCTTTCATGTTGCTCGAATGTTCAATAAGTTCTGAGATTTGTAAAAGTAGTTGGAATACACCAAGATTACTTTCCATAGATTCATTGAACTGCATAGGATTACGTATCCTAAGGTCAAGGGCATTCTTAAGGTTTCAGAGAAAACATGGGAAAAGGAATTAGGGCTCATCAAAGATGATCATTGGCTAGTGGAGATTTGGAAGATGGGATTAGATCACAGAAAGGAGGTCTTGGAAAGGGTCTTGCAGGATGTTGAGCTTGACCTTCAATTGGTTGTAAAGCACCATACTGACAATGAGGGCTACCTTAAGATGTTGACAGATTATGATATGCTTTCCCTAGAGTTGGATCCTGAAAAGATCAAGCCACTCTTCCACAAGAAGATGTAGCAAGGGATAGCTAATGTATTGTCACTAGATTTCATGGACTTCATAGCAAGAGCTTTCACTCAATTGGAGTAGGTCATCAAGGACATGTCCAAGTACACCAAACACTAGGAACAGATCATGGAGAGACTCAAGTAGCCAACCTTTCATAACTTCCAATCTGACATCATGGAGTGGGACAATCTCCAGAATCTGAATGGAAAATTTATGGAATATGCCACCCTTCATAAGGATGTAGGGAAGCCATTGATTGATAATGAGTTTCTGACAATATAGCTAGAAAAGGAAGGAAGTCACTAGAAGAAAAAACTAATATAGTGTTAGAGCCACTAGAGGAAAAAATAGGGAAAAGACAAGAATGTATTTTAAATTGTGAAATATTGGGAGTAGGTGAAACCCTAATGTAAAATGAATCTTGGCCACATAATGAAAGTAAATCCTATCCATTCATTTCACTTTTGGAAAACTATAAATATGGGCCTTCTCTCATTTTCAAAGAGAGAGTTCAGTTGCCTAAAGACATGTTGCAGATATTTTAATGAGAATTGCATTGTTTTGGTGGATTATTGTGTTTCTCACATGTTGCATGATTCTCCATATTCTCAAAATTAGAATTTAGTCTTTATGTTCTAAGTATTTTAGGTTTCTTTCAGTAGTTTAGTTCATGTTGCACACTAATATTGAAGAATGTTATAGTGTTGATGCCTTTCATGTTCATGTTTTTGTTGTTTATTGATGATGAACAATAGTGTAAAGCTAGTCTGAACATTAATTAATTGTTGCACCTAAAACTCATCTATTATTTATTCTTCATGGTGAATGGATAGTTGAAAATCTACAGACCTTAGAGGATAACACTAGTTTCATGAGACTGTATGCTATTTTGGTTAACTGGAACTTATTTTAAGAAGGATGTCCACTGTAGCATCCTTCATTGTCACTGTCCATCATTAGTTGCAGGTCTAGGAACCTTTCTCTCCCTTTTCCCTTTTGAACTTTCTTTGAAATAGAACTTAAGATGAAAATCCAACATGATTGTAAATCCAAATATGATGTTAAACATGGAGTTTTAGACTCCTATTTTGACCTTGCAGCAATTGCATCTCACTTTCAGAAACTCACAAAACTCCACTTGAAGATCCAATTCCTTCCAAACTTTGTGAACCATAATTTCCCTTTGTGATTACTAGCAAATCACATTAGACAACTGAGTTATTTTTGCAAGTCATGACCTGATACCCGAGAGACCTTGGGGTAGTAATTTGGAACTTGTTTGTAGATTTCTACCTTTCAAGAGAGGTAGTGCACCTGCATGCCACCTGTGTTGAGAAATTGCAAAAACACCCATCAACATTTATCATAACACATGCTTCAAATTTCTTTACAACAAGCTCCTACCATTCCTAATATGCAATCAAATGATGTGGCAACCTAGATTAATTCAAGCTGACCTAGACATTACTATCCATCAATATGAGTTACCTTCCTTTAAAATTTAGAAGAGATATGAAGCTTTCAACATAATAGTCTATGTCAATCGAATCACAATAAAACAAAACCTTGTTGACAATGGTACAACCTTGAATGTGTGTAGTGTGGGCCTTTTGGAAAAGATCAAAATGAGTAGAAGCAACATTAAACTTGATTCTTTATCTATCCATGGATTCGATAATATAAGAAAACAATTGCTTGGAGTCATCAGTGCATTACCTATTAAAGTTGGGAAAGTAACATTACAAACTCCGGTCTACGTTATACCTAATGATTGTTCTTACAATCTCCTCTTAGGAAGACCTTGAATTCATTAAAAATGAATGGAGTGCCTTCTAATTTTCACTGTGTAATGAAGTATGTCTATAAAAACAAATTTTGTACACACTTAAGGCCAATCCTCAACCTGAAATTTGTTTGATTGCTGAGAGAGAAGGACAAGATCCTTTGGAAGTATTGGAACACTTGAAACAAAAGTAAAAATCACAAAGGAAAAAGAACATAAGAAGCAAATTGAGGAAGTCACTAAATTATTAGAAGATGATTGGGGTTCCTTATATTTCACACTTTCATTCATGGGAGAATACAAGATCATAAAGAAAGAGTCTGAAAAGGGAAAAGAAAAAGTAGTAATGTAAACACAATATTCAACACAAAATTCAAAAGCATTCACCTCAACTACTTTAGAAGATCAAGAAAATTACACAACAGACTTTGAAAAAGTTGATTACAAACAACCATTGAATCCTAAGGAAATGAAAAAGCTCTATGGAAGAGGTTATGAACTTAAAAATTAACTTGGTTATTGTGGAAAAGGATGTGGTGCTAGAGAACAAGGTATCTGTGTCCCCACAGGGACTACACACAAGAAACAACTCATGGTCTTGGTTAATATCCTTTGATAGAAATACAAGAATCCAAAAATCCTTCACTTAATATCAACAACCTCATAAAAGATTCTTCCAAGACAAGCTTAGCTTTGGTGCAACCTGGACTGATAGATACTACATGTGGAAATATTTCATTAGATATACATACAATTGATACTCTGTCTACTCATTATAATCAATAATATTCTTTGCTACTCCTTGCACTGTAATAGTTGTAGGATCAATGGATACTCATTATTGCATGCTTTACATTCGTTGCAAATCATTTCCTTATTGCAAGGAGTGTCATATCATTATCCATTTGGCTCACCCTTGTAGTGCACTCAGTGGGGGCAAGGGGTTAGGTAGCTTTGTCCTCATATGTCACTTGTCATTGTTTATTTTGGCTATTTGACTACCTTCCATGTATATATAAGAGCAATATTGGGATGTGGATGACATGCCTAAAGTTGGATTACAAGTGATGTACTTTTCTTTCTAGGTTTAGCATTGTATTTTTGGGGGAAACCCTTCCTTCCTATTTCATGGAATAGATTTATTTCAGAAACATATGACTTGACATAGGGTTTTTCGAGGAAAGCTCTCATGTCTTAGGACAAAACATTGGCTACTTTAAAGCACTTTCTCATAGTATTGGTGTTAGCAACAAATTTAAAGTGGGGGCATGTACATCAATGACATATTTTTGCATATTTCATGGCGTGATTTTATTTTTCTTGTGATGTGTCTTTTTCTTGGTGGTGTCATTAGGTTTGATGTCCTCCAAGAGAGTGATATTTCTAATCATACAATCTCCTACATGGCATGATGCGAAATGGGAGGCATCATATAAGTGGTGATCTAATATTATTTGAATTGTCCTCTCTTGGATACATTAGGCATGATGTTCACTATGAAGAAGACCTTATACAAATAAAGAAAAATCCCCTTTAACAAAAACTCATACATATGACATTCAAAAGCATTTACAAAAGCATTACATTGTGGTGCCTTATCAAAGTTTTTAGGAGGATAATTTTGGTATGGTATGGGAGGCTAATATGATTCTCTCATTTTCCACCTCATTGGGATAACTCACCTAGTGGATAGACTAAGGTTCCACTACCCCAGAGTGAGCTGATTGGGATAACTCACCTAGTGGACAGACTGAGGTTCCACTATCCAAAGTGAACTGATTGGGATAACTGACCTAGTGGACAAACTGAGGTTCCACTATCCCAAAGTGAGCAACACATGTTATAGACAAACAACCCTGTTCCACATTATGTTGAACGATTGTGCTTGATCCTTTGTTTTTCTTTATTTTTCTTGGCCTTTGATATGGTATGGTTATGTGTCTTTGTTATTGTTGCATACTAAAGTGTCTTTAATGTCTACTTTAGTGCAATTTTGTCGTGGGGGAAAACTCTCACTAAAGTGGGGGAAAATATAGTGTAAAAAAAAAAAACCTTTTTCACACTTAATTTGGGAATAATTGATATTGAATTAACTTAATTATGCCTTCATTTAATGGTGTAATGTGTTGTACATATTCACACTAAGTCTAGTAGCCTTTTTAACAAAATGGACTTAAATTGTACCTTATTTAAGGTGTTGTAAAGTGTTGTATTACACTTTCACACTTATATAGGGTTGCATTAATTATTTGTGGTTAATTCAACTTAATTGGCCCCTTTAATTCAAATTTAAGCCCTATTAATGACACTTTTCAAAGGATTTATCCCAAAACCCAATAATGATATTACATGACATCTAATTTTGAAAATTTGAGGTCCTAGAAAATGGTGCTAGGACTCATTCACCTTTAGTGGTGAATGGGTCCTCTCCACATAGTACACCCCTTTCTTTCCATTTTTGAAATGGGATTTCAATGTTTTTTCACCTCCCCAAATCTTTGTCTTGGAAGTTGTGCTAGGACCCATTTGCCTTTAGTGGAAAATGAGTCCTCATAACACATGACACTCCTTTCTTTGCATTTTTGAGGTGGGTTTTTGATGTCATTTCATCCCCTTGAAGCATGGTCCTAGAAAGTTGTGCTAGGACCCATTCGCCTTTAGTGGTGAATTGGTTCTCATGTAGGACACCCATTTTTTGAATTTAATTTTGGTGGGATCATAATGATTTTCAATCCTAGATCTGGTGCCAGCTTGAATTATTTTAATTTTGACATTAATCTCTAGATTTTGTATAAATATGGGGTTAATTCACCTAGTTTCATCCTAGATCTTCATGAACACTGAAGAGTACATTCACAAGAGCATTATAGAGTTCACAAGAACATTTCAAAGGAAATCAAAGACAAATTAGTGAAGTTTTATTGCAGCAATTCAAGGTCAATTTCATCATGTTGAAGGCATAGTGCATTCAAGTATGTTGTTTTGCTAAGATTGTTTATGTAGCATTAAAGATCCATTTGCAAGCATTATTTCAAGATCAATATCTACATTCTACATGGAAACTTTGTGTTATTTTGTCGATTTACATTCCAAGACAACTTCCAAGGTATCAACATTTCATTGTTTCATGTTCATGCTTCAGTTTCATTATTTCATCATTTGGTTTAATTACCTAATTTAGGGGTTTGACTTAGGAAAACCCCTATTAGCTAACAATCAACAATTTTTTCTTCTCTTGAATGTGTATTTTTAGATTTATAGGTTGAAGATGAAGTGGAGGAGAATTTGGAAGCAAAATTGTCAAAGTTGTCAAGTTGCAAAGTTGTCATTCATAGTGCAAGAACATCGAAAGGAGGCTACAAAATTTTCTACAAGTTTTTGGGAGTTGAAAACTAGGGAGCTGAGAGTACAGACATTGAAGTACAAAACCAAAAAGTCAATTTTTTGAAACCCTAATAGGACCCATTCAACACTAAAGGAAAATGAGTCCTTAGTAAAGCCTAAAGTAGTGAAAACTTGGGATCTGGAAGTGTAGACTAAGAGGAATCAAACCCAAAATACAATTTTTGGAACCCTCATAGGGACCCATTCACCAGCAAATGCGAATGAGTCATTTGTGACCTATAAATAGCCTTCTTGCAATATGGTACACACCATTCTAGCCTCTCAAAGTTTTCCTTTTTGTTGCTATAATAGTTAGGAGTGATTTTTGATTATTATTAAAGAATCTTGGCCTTCATAATTGAGTGAAACACACACCTAATGAAAATTAGGTTCATCATTGATACCTTATTGATGGTGAACCTCTTTTTCTATTATTCACTTTTCATGAAATGAAAAGATAAACTGATCATAACACCTTAGAATGACTCATAGAGTTGTCCATATCAACAAGTTATTTAGATTTGCACTATTTGGAATTAAAAATTAGACAATAATTGAGTTATGTTTATGGATTTATTTTACCTATATTTTTCCACTTAGTTTTCTATATATGAGAATTTTTTTTAAATTATTTCTTTCTACGATACTATACAATGACTACTTTGTGCATTCATACTATTGAAGTTTACTACTTAATAGATCTCTAATATGTTTTTCTATGTTTGCATGTGTATTAATAATAGGGTATTCTTAGCTACCAAATAATTTACATCTTACATAGAATGATATAATTACTCAATATATATTTAAGATGGTTATGAGTCCTTACTTCACTACAATTTTTAAAATATTATATTTAGTCAAGTAATGATTGAATTCAACCATTGAGATAAGAATTGTTACATGCAAGTAAAACTCGTGATTGGGTATCCTTATTATCGACCCTATTCTCCCTATATAGACTAAATATGTTATGTGGTCAAATATGTATTTAACCATATACAAAATATATACATAAATATTAATTCCTCTCTAAGCACATTTATATAATCCCATTACTCTTTTTATGCATAAAAATATAATTTTTTTCGTGGATGGATTTATATTGAGCTAATACTCTAGAAATACACAAAAATATGGCGATTTAGAGTACCAATTATATATTTCTCCCCAACATTCCAATGTAGCCATAAATTTTCTACTAGCAATGCATTACTACGTAGGTATAAGTGTATCTATAAAGTGCAACTATAACATTCAATTATAAAATCATTACTATTATTAAGGATTTGAATACATAAACTTATATACTTATTGTAAATATATGGATCTATACATACACACTTTCCCTTAAAAAAGATGCCATCAAAATATTTTTAGTTGGAAAACTAAGGAGGTTAAATATTGGTTTGACCTTAATATCCTCTAGTAGAGAAGAGTTTTAATAGATGAAAAAATATTCATGGAAGGTGTTGGGGATTTTACATTTAACTCTTAAACAAGTTTTTAAACAAAGAAAAGTATTACACACTTATTTCCTTGAATTTCCAAAAGGAACAATAGAGATTATGATTACCTAACCAACTTGGAATGGTTTCCTTCTTTTATTTATTTTCTTCAATCCCCTCTCTACAATTTATCCTCTTTACTTTCTTAAAAATGAATTCTAAAATAATCGCGCCTTCTCTTTCTTTTCATTCCCTTTGGAAAGAAATTATTCACCCACCTTTATTTTATCCTTCTACAACATGAATTCTCTTGAAAATTAATCTAATTTCCTCAACTTCATTCTTAACTCCTCATTACTCCAAAATAACCTTCCTCTCAATTCTCACTTGCATCAAGCAATGTAATTTTTGTGAGCATAATAAAAATTCTACACTCTATATTATATCATACCATTAATTCCCATGCTTATACTATGCAGATTTTTTAGTAATAAAACATTTGAAATGTATCACAACAAAAATAAGTTCAGTTTTTTTTTAAATTCAAACCATCACTCCAAATAGTTGTTAATTTAGAATGAATATAACTCTTATCTTTAGGATAGTGACAACAATGCTGAAATCTTCAAATTTGAGTGTTATAATTTGAACAACACTATACAAATTCATTAAATCATATGTCGATCAAAATACACATGATGACAAAAACACTCTAAAAAAGGTGAAAATATTGAACTATATAATTGAATAGAGCGATGAGAATGAATATAACCATGCACATCTAAACATGAAAAATAAAAGAAATAACTTACATTAGGAATGAAATCACTAAAATCATAGGTAAACTTAGTGATGTGTATGAATAAACTTCTTGAACACATGGTATAACTTTCCCATCCAACTCAATCTATAACTCTCTCCCTAATGATACTCTCCCTCCTTGGATAGGAAGGGGAACTAACCTACCTTGCATCCACCTCATTTAGTTTCAATGTATTTAGATCATCAAAATTATAATCACATTTGGATTTTAATAAATATAATTCCAATCAATAATCAATTCATAAGAGTTAATGACATGATAATTCAACATTCGTTTCATTCATCACTCAAAAGTTGACATTTATATTCCACATTCACATGGATACACACAAAAAAATTATTTCACAAAAATCATAATTATTTCAAAACTTCATAAGAAAATCATATCTTCAAATGCATCATACTTTATTAGACTTTGAGTATTTATTGTATTAAAAAAAAAAATTGTTTAAAAAATAAGGTATCATTTACCCCAACTTGGTGGGGTCGTAATTTTCTACTTGGTGCTTGGAATTAAAATTCGTTTACATTGTTGGAAAGGTATCCAATAGTACTAACTTGTTTATTGAATTGATGCAAGTTTCAACCCCAAATTCTACTTGGACGACTTCTGAAAATGTAATTTACTAGAACCTAGAAAATATCAAAAAAATCAAAATAAATTGGATTTTCAGTTTTTCTTAGTTCTGTCACCTCTAGAACATCTTGGGACTACTCTAGATTAGACTAGGTCTCCCTTCTTAGCTGGGATCCAAATTCAAATATGTTATTGGCAGTATTTTAATATCCAAAATTAAAATATGAAGTGTTAGATTTTAGAATCTAATTTTTTGGAAATTAGATAAACACCTATAAATACCTAGTTATTTTTTCATTTAAAAGAAGAAACACACCCTCTACCATTTAAGAAAAAATACTATTGTCATGAGAAATTCAATAGCAACATTATCAGTCATTATATCAACAATTCAAGATCTAACATCATGTAAAAGTTTACAAGTGTTTATATTATTGTCTTGTGAAGGATAACATTATTGTAGGTCTTGAAGCATCCAAACATCAGTAAAATCTATCAATCAAGATTCAAGACCTTGAAGAGATGTGCATGACTTCAATCCTTCAAGGAAGCCATTGAAGGGTGATGAGTTGTAACATTTTGTTCATTCATCATTTTCTCCCTTTCCATTAAGGTTTTATCATTGGCATTTCCATTGTGGAAGTGGGAAAAATTACATGGAGTTTGACTAAGACAATCCCCTATATGGCACAACAATTTCCCCCTTTGTGAATGTGCAAGTTACAGGTTTTAAAAGTATTGAAGAGATCTTGAAGGTAAATTTCTCCATTGTTGCATTTATTATCATCAACCTTGTCAAGACATGGAAAATTAATTACAAAGTTTGCTGACAACATTCTGACAGTGGGACAACTAGAAAATGGAGGCTCATATCAACCTCCAGAGGACCCCAAAAGTTTAAAAAGACACCCTAACAAATACCCAATCACCCATGGCCGACCTAGTCTTGCTACAACACATAGATACAACTTTTGGTGACAGGTACACACCAGTCTGCAACTTCTAGATCCACCTAAAAATTATTGTTCAGTCTGTTTACTTTTAGGAAATCACATTCATCATATTAGTTCATATAGTTTAATTAGGTAAATAATTTCAAATCATTTCCAAATCATTCCTATCCTTAAAAGGATGCAAATTTAAGCCTGATTGGCTGATCTTGGAGGTTGAAATTAAATCTATGCACCTTTTTGATTTACATCCTAATGAAATTATAAAAATGATGGAATTAGCCCTAGGTTATGAGTACTAATTTTAGGGTTTCCTCACATTTTTATTTTTCAAACTTATATGCCCCAATTTTGTGTCCCCAATTTTAGGCATAGTACTGGATAAACCAGAAAAATATTCATAACCTTGATACTTAAACTTCATAGTGAAGAAAAACCCCAAAATGTAGGTGCAATCTATGAAAGACAATAATCGAATTCAATTAAGTGAACAATATAAAAGTACGCAATTTTCTCCAATACCGAAGGGCACTATTAGATTATTCTATAATAAATTGTAGCCTAATAGAGGAGTAGTGTACATTTGAATTATGTTCCCAAACTCTAGAAAATCACCTACTGGGATCCTCTACAAATTTCACCTCCTTCACCCTTCGTAGAATTCTTCTCCAAATGCATGCTAAAATGACCCCTTCCAATAGCTTAATTCATCTATAAAAAGCCTGAATTTAATGTTAAGGAGTGATGGATAGCCATTAATGGTGCCCTTGATGATTGGTACATGTGAACTTTCCAATCTCTCATTTCATTCTAACATTTTTTGAAATTTTGAAAAAGAATGGTTAATAAGGATTTTCGAAGAATTGATGGGTTTTGATAACCTCTTCGAAATTTGACAAAGGTTTTGAAACCTCTCCTTTAGAATGAAAACTTGTCAAAGCATTCTTTGAAATTCCATTTTCCCCCAATGTGAAGGGTTTCAATAATCTTCATGGTTTCGACAACCCTATCAAAGGCCAACAGGGGTTTCAAAACCTATGCACAACTCTAAAATGTTATCTTTATCATGCAATCTTCATCAATTTTCTCTTTGAAAAAGATGAGTTGAAAATAGCTCATTTTCAGAGGAAAATATGGTTTCAACAACTTCAGTGAAGACAGATATAAATTTAAAAACCTACATAAAGTTTTAAAAATGCATTGATTTGATTATAGTTCAACTTCATCTTTTCTTTGTCAACATTTACTAAGGTTGTGAGAATCATTTAAGGATCTGACATAGTTTTAAGAACTTGCAAAAGGGTCGATTACAAAGGTAGACATTAGACTTAACTTTAAGTTGTTGGGTAAAAACATGGTTGTGACAACCTAAGGAAGACACAACATTGTTCTAAAAACCAAAAGAGAGACCAACACTTCTAAATAAGCCAAAAAATTGCATGGGTGGACATGGTTTTAGAAGATGCAAAAATGATGGTAATAGTTTGTAGGAGCTCTTTAGGCCTACACAACTAGTAAGATAGTATAAGGAATTTTTAGTAACAATTTTTTTGAATATCATTCTATAAAAGATCTATAGGTATATACATTCCTTAACTCTATAGCATCTAAAGTGTAGAAGAGTACTCCATTTTTAGCCTACAATTGCATATAGTTTGATCATTAGTCTTACCCTATCAGTCTAAATAAAATTTAATCCTTACCTTTGGAATCTAAGGTGTGTCTTCTCGAATTGTAAGGTGCAATTTGAAACATCAACAAAAATATGCAATGTTTATTCCATTTGACCAAGATACTATTATTTTATCTAAAAATAAATTAAAAGATCATTAAGTAAATACCCACTAAAATTCAAAAATACAAATGAACAACATACTACTAATTCTCAATAATAAAAAGATTATAATTAATTAAGATTTTTTAAATTCATTGTCGTTAATGACAAAATGCAAAATCAAGAGAACCAAACCTTTGATTAACTAATATTTCATGCATCATTATACATAAAATATATAATTAGTACAAGGAATGAACAAATGATTAACGCTTTGAAATTTCTCATCTTACTATGAAGAAATGATTTAATATCTTTGAGAACATTAACAAATACAAGATGTCACATCACTTGCCCATGTCAACATTGATCAAATATCTCCTCTTATTCTCATCGACATACACAAAATATTTTAGAACATCATTATATGCTATCACTCTCCATCGGCCTCTCAAGCCCTACAAACCATTTTTCCTCCTCCTAAACTCTAGCATTGTGGGGTTATGTTTTGATTGAGTATGAATGCTATGAAAACATGTTAGGCAAGTTAGATGCTGGCCAAAATATGTAATGAGCTGCTAGTGAAACTTTTGGCTCATCACATATGTTGGGCTTCCCTTGTCTAAATCATGTGAATAGATTAAAGCCCTACAAACCATTTTTCCTCCTCCTTTCTTGTTAGGCACATATGTTGGGCCAAAATATGTAATGAGTTGATAGAAAAGGGAAGCCCAACATATATGATGAGCCAAAATGTGAGCGAGATTTAGACCTCATGCCAACATGTTCAACACACAAGAAAGTTAGTCAAGTTAGCAAAGACAAATCAAGCTCCCTATGAAATTCTTGATCACATTAAGATATGAAAACATGATAATGAAAGCACACAAAGAAAGCATACAAGCATGTAAACCTATCTAAAATGGACCAAACCTCAATCCAATAGGGGGATTGGTTCTCCTTTGATGTGAAAATTGAGCCCTTTCCCAATCCCTTGTGATGAGCTTCCAAAATATGATGAAGATGCAAGATGATGAATATGCTAAAATGAAAGTGCCTATAGTGCAAATACTAAGATTGTGGATAGATTGTGGAGTAGAATTTCCTTGTATTTATAGGTTGAAGGTTTGAAAAATGGAGTTATGGGAGGAATGTGGGAGTAAATAAGATCCAATGATATTGTGACACTTGTCACATGGCTAGTGGAGGAAGGTGGAGCACATTTTGGAGAATGTGCATGGTTAATGCATATAGTTGAGGATTTGAGAGGTATAAAAGAGATTAATGAACTTGTAAGAGGCATTAAATGAATATGGTTGATATGTTTTGGAGGGAAATGGTTTGGGAAAAAAAGTCAAATAAGTGGAGTAAATGAAGGAATATTCCTTGGCAATATGCCTTGTGAGGGAAAATAACCTGGTATTTAGTTAATTAAAGAAATTGATTTTCATGTGCAAGTGGGTGGGTTAGTG
Organism: Sequoia sempervirens; assembly: GCA_007258455.2. NCBI lineage: Eukaryota > Viridiplantae > Streptophyta > Pinopsida > Cupressales > Cupressaceae > Sequoia > Sequoia sempervirens. Next base: position 16,611 of record VDFB02301103.1, read on the forward strand.
AGGGGTTTAGGTTTGAACCAGGTTGAGTCAAAAGCTAGAGAAATGAGGGATTATTATTAGGATTTAATTAATTTAGGATTAATTAACTTGGATGAAATTAGCCGATTTATGACATTTAATTTAAATGTTTGGGTTTATTTAAATCAAATGAGAGGATGTTAGAACATTAGGATTTTAATTTTTTTTTTAAATTTTTAGACTGCAGGAATCGGGTAGCATGACCCCCTATAAACTACAGTGCGCATGGTAAATTTTTTAACGTGATCGGCGGCGCTGGCGCGGCACGCCCTCTGGTACCATGGGACGGGGGAGACTATAACTCGTGACCAGCCGAGCTGCAACGAAATTACTTAGCCAACTGAGCTAGGGCCCCCGCCTGAACATTAGGATTTTAATTAAATATATTGATTTATTTAATTAAAAGAGATGATATTTGATTGAAATCATATGCATAATGTCAAAATTATTTGAGTGTCTACAATATCATATGTAAAAAACCTGGCTAGGGAGAAGACTATGCTGATACATTTCTTGAAGAAAGATAATATTAGTATATCAATAGAATAATAAGCAATAAATCACAGATACAATCTATTCTGATCAAACTTCCAAAAATGAACTTAAGTATAAAATTATAAATATGGTTTGATGTACATGATGCTTAAAATCCAAAAATGTGCAACCCTACCTCAAAACATAGTATAGTTACTTCCCTCGCATTGTTGTTTGAGCCATCAAGTAATTGTAAAACCTTTAACGCTGATAAGTATTAAGACATAAAATGTTGATACACCAAGGTTTGCTAACAATAAACAATAATCATATGACATCATATTGATGAGACCACTGAAGACTTTCCTATTGAAGCACAAGAAGCATGATTATAAAAAGAAAATTGTAGACTATGATTTCAAAGGCAATGATGGAGAATTTCATTATTGATGGAAGCAACACACGTTGAAAAGGAAGCTCAATGGCAACAAAAAGACTAATGAAATTTGCAATGGTTCAAGCAACATACAAACTTAGTTTAACCACAAACCATTATAACTTAAGATTTGGAAGAATTTTACATTACACAACCTTAGCAAATCATATTCTTTTTTAAAATGAGATGAACCAAAACCACTCTCCTTTTAGTTGCTGCTTTAATCTATTTATAGTAAGTGAAAAGAGTTATTGATAATGTTTTTGAAAGAGGAAAAAATGAGTTTTACAGGGACCCAAAACAACAAAGTTTACAGACTAAAGGTAAGATAGTTAAAGATACCAAAAGCAAAAAGGCTGTAAAAAAAACAACAAGAAAAGTCCACAGCCACCAAAAAGGCCAACAAAGGCCACATAACCAAAAAACCATGCAAAACACCAGCAACAGTTAAATTTGGGTCTTTAATAAATCTATCGTCTCAGCTTCCAACTCATCCATATCCTGAACCCCCCTCTTTAATATCTAAACCATCTGGGTAGTAGGGGGCGCTTTCCTTTTAAGGTTGGCATGGGTCCTTTTTGAATTATTGATAATGTTAATCAATTGGGTTTTCTATATTTAATAATTCATCGATTGAATTTGTATCATCTACCTAATTGAGTAGGGTTTCAATGATAAAAGGCACATTAATAAGGCTTGTACTGACATCTATATGTTTAATACTGCAATTGTTAGGCCTGGATGTATATGTTTAGATTGAATATTTGTTGTTTATCTCCCTGAAAAAAATTAAAATTATAGCTCATGGTCAAGGATTTTATAATCAGGGTGCAAATGTAAGTTACAAATGATGTCAGAAATTTATCGAGTTGGTTAATGGAGACTGTAACAAAGATTCTAATAGTGGTGTTGATATAAAAGTACAAATCTTATGATGATACTTTGCTTGAGAGTTCAAGGCTAAGGATATTCGTTTTGTCTTTATCAGTCATAATTACCATGATAATGATCCTGGTCTCACTTCTTATATCGTACCTCTGTTATTAAATCCCAAACAATTTTTATATTTAAACAGAGTTGGTGAGAATATGCATGTCTGCAAAATTGAACCTGTAACTTTACAATAGAAATCCCTTCCAATATAATCAAATATAGAATGTTGAGAAATCAGAGTAGAGACTTGCATATGAATATAAAGTTTTGTATGGTTTGGAAGAAGTCTAAATCTATTGTAAGCATTCAAACTAATCATTGAATAAGTGGCTATGCATTAACATTGGATTAAGTTAAATTTTATATGTATAATCAATTTTTTTTATATTCAATGTTCTTTAAATTAACTGTAACTTAGATTTCTCAACAATGACCAGAAGCATCACCCACGTGCTCTAATGATCAAAACCAATATTGCTTGGCTAAAAACAGAGCACCAATAGAGGAGCTACCCAAGAGTGCAAAAATGTAACATTACATAGCTATACCATACGCTTCACTTAAGTATTTCTATAATGTTTATAAAAAATTTCCTTGTCAGCGTGTACATGTGTTAAGAAATAAGAATGATAAAATATATAGATAAATCACTACTTAATTATTACAGTTGATGACTTATCCATGAAGCTCTTGCTTATTTAGCTTCCATAGCCTAAGTTGCACCTACGCCTCTGCCCATATTTATCCCAAGTTTTGAACAGTCTGCCCTAAATGAACCTGTTCCATGACGTGCCTTATAAACATATTGATAACATTTTTTACGCCAAAGGTGTATCCACTATGAACATGTCCAACCTAGAATATTCAATCAACGGTTCATTGCTTTCTAGAGACCATCAAAGTGATCGTGGCCATTAATTTTTTACGTCCTCTTTTATTTCTGTTGTTTGTACACAACTTGCATTCTGCATTCTGCCCCAGCTCTGACAATGACTATGGCATTAATAAAGTACGTAGATGTTACAGATCTCACCGATGAGTGGATACATAGCCGACATATCAGTTTTACCAACTACACAGTATGAATGGTTTGATAATATGTGCTCGTCATTATGAATATCCACCAAATAAGCAGTATGAATGGTTTGATAATATGTGCTCGTCATTATGAATATCTACCAAACATCAACTCACGCACCATGGAGAAGAGGCGGCTTAAAAAACATTGATGGCAGCTCAAGATGGACCATAAAAAAACATTAATGTCTAATCTATTCAATTTACCGCCTTCATGCATTTAATCTCTATTGTACAGTTATTGGATGGACTCTCTGCGAGCCGCCGCTCATAACAATTTGCTTATTTCATACCAATTGCAACTGGGCATACCATCAAAGCCTATTGCGTTTATATTGATTGCGCACTGATATTTTTATGTTCATATTTCTATTGTTAAAGAAACACCAAAGAATGTGTTTGTTAAAGGAGGGTTATCATGCATAGGAGAAGGGGATATTTGGATAAAAGGATAAGGTCAGATCTTCAAAGTTGTAGTGCTGCTTCTTGTATGTTTATTCATTCAATAATGGTGGAGGCTCTAGGAGGAACTTGTTCTTTTGTGAGTTGCAGATTTCAATCTATAGGGGGTAAGGGGTTTGTATCCTAAGAAGATGTCATTTGTTCTGACCTGAGCAGGAAGCCTATGTATTTTCTCTCCAGTGGGCATCTGCAAGGCTCTGCTTGGTTGCAGCCAAAAGTGTCAGGCAATGGAAGGACCAGAAATCAATGAAGTTCTCTTTGCAGTTAGAGAATTGGGTCTTTTGGGATCTCAATAGTTTTCATTTTGGTCACTTTTTCCTTTTTGTTGTTTGCAGTTCCCCATTTACAATTTTAATACCTTTGTTGCATGTATTCTCCGTCCTCAACGCCAGGGTTCTGAGCAAAAATTGTGGGTATGCGAGCAAGAGAAAGAATGTTGATGGATTAGGGCTTTGCTATGACTTCAAAGTAACTGGTTTGCACTATCTCTCAACTTCATCAGTTAATCCCTTGAGTTCCCATCCTTCAACACAAGTGGGAGAATGGTTCTCTGGTGTTGTAGACTCATCGTATGGAGCTATGATGAGAAATTGTTTGTGTAGCCATATGCACTTGTCATCTTGTAGCAACTTAATTTTGAACTTTTCATATGATCTCAAACTTAATTTGATAGTAATTATGCACTATGCATGTTCTTGATAATTTTGTTGCCTTTGACCGTGTGATTTTCAACAATTCTCATGCCCTGTCTACGCTTCAGCATTCTGCATACATGTCTACCACGGTAGTTAAATGTTGTTTCAAATCTCCCATTTTTGGTGCAGGAAGGGTGATGCTGGCAATAGCAATGGAAGTTGAATTTATGCCTGCCAATTGTGTATACTTACAAGTTTCTAAAGCCTTCCCAACAATTCCATTTTTAACATTTCCTGCAATCACTGCAATACTAGGTTTGCTATAACTTGTTAATTGCATTTGCCTGAATGTTTCTAAGACCTTTTCAACAAATCCACAATGTGCAGATTTTGCAATCATAGCAAGCCATGAAACCAAATTTCCTTGAGGCATTTGATCAAACATTTCTTATCCTTCATGTAAGCTTCCACACGCTGCATACAAGTATGCCAAGGACGCTGTAACTATAGGAATACTTATACACAAATATCCTTCTATGCAGGTCAATAATAGTCTAGCAAGAGTGAAAACCAAATTGACTTTGTGAATGCCACGAATTGTGGATGGAGATTGGCACGACTTGACAGTTGCAAATTGGATTTGTTTGAAAATCTCTAAAGACATTTTAATATATCTATTTTGTGCATACCCTGCAGCCGTAACATACCAGGAGATAACATTTCTTTGAGGCATTATGTCAAACAATTCACGTGCCATGTCTATGCTTCTACATTTTGGATATCATCTACCATGGTAGTTGTAGCTTTAACCTGACAAAATCTCCCTGTCCTTTATGCTTTGTTGGGAACCCTTGTTCCCAGGCTCCCACTTTGGCGCAATAGAGAGGAGGCTGGCAAAGGTTAATCTTATACTCAAATATTAAAGAAATCTCTTCTTTATTACAAATACATTGGAGTTCATCTGACCATGTAACAAAATGCAACAAAAAAATATATCTATATCATTCTAATCAATTGCATACATTCTTATAATTAGAATTAAACATTTCTTGAAAACAATGGACTTTCAAAATTGTATATATATATATCCTATTTTTACATTTTTATATCAAATCAAGTGAAGTTCTTTTTGGTATGCACACTATTTCCATTTTAGTTTATCCATGTGCTCTTGTTATAAGTTATATACACATTGTTCAATTTTGAACAATATTAAAACACATATTCTTAAAACACATATTCTTATAAGGAAAACATTCGTTTGCATTTTATTTACTGCATGAGTTGCTTTTTAGGTTAAATAAACAATCTTTATTAGTTGTTTTCCAACTACTAAATAGATCTATTGTTTAACATATTCTTATAAGGAAAACATTCATTTGCATTTTATTTACTGCATGAGTTGCTTTTTAGGTTAAATAAACAATCTTTATTAGTTGTTTTCCAAATACTAAATAGATCTATTGTTTACTACTTGAACTAGTATTCAATTGCATAGATTCTTATAATTGCAATTAACCATTCCATTATTTCGAGTTTCCTTTCATTTGTATACTTTTTTCATTTAAGTTTTTCCATGTCTTGCTTTTATAAGTTATATAGAAATTGTTCTATTTGAACCAATTCCTATCCCAAGAGAGCGGGCTAACTTTGGTCATCAACGGTTTACATTGGTCTGGAGACGATGGAAATGTTGAGCGCCATTGGATGTTAAAGTCGCAGATACAGCCTGTTTTCCTTCGTTACGTGGATTTCCTTTCACTGTTTTTTTGTTGCCAAACACAGGTGTACGCTATCTTTTGCTGGCTGCAATAAATGTATTCCACCATACACACTGACTGGGCATTCATCCTGCAATAAATGTATTCCACTATACGCTGATTGGGCATTCATCTTTGCGGAGTTTGAAGATTTCAGTTGCTTCGATGATATTGTTGAACATTACACTAGTAAATTTCTTAATATCAATCGCTCTACAAGAGTAAGACTACCCATAGAGTCTGGTAAAAGTTGCATTGAGTCTATCTCCATCCCTCTCAACTTGCTAAGTTGACCGAAGTTAATTGGGAGCTCGCTTAACATGGTATACTTTACATAGAGCTCACTCAAAGAAGCCTGATTTGTGATGTAACGAGGCAGCAACTTGAATTGTTCACACCCAACAATCGCTCTATAAGAGTAAGACTACCCATAGAGTCTGGTAAAAGTTGCATCTGAGTCTATCTCCATCCCTCGCAACTTGCTAAGTCGACTGAAGTTAATTGGGAGCTCGCTTAACCTAGTATACTTTACATAGAGCTCACTCAAAGAAGCCTGATTTGTGATGTAACAAGGCAGCAAATCGAATTGTTCACACCCAACAATCTTTAATCTTTGTGTTTCTTGTACGATTCTGGTTTTGTGGATGGATACAGGAGAAGGAGTGCATGGTATTTGCATGCCATACACAAAAAACGCAAAACCTGTAGAAATATATGTACAATAGGATTATATAACTTTTGGATCTCTATGATATGATATGACAGTATCTGAAGCTATCTGGATGTTGCAATCCTTTAGCAGGAGACGATGGAAATGTTGATATAACATTTCTGAATCCTGAAGCTATCTGGATGTTGATATAACATTTCTGAATTTGAAAGCATAGTGGACAATAAATGCCGAGTCTGAGATGAAACCATGCAGCAATTTGACATTCTTTTGGCCATTGTGACTAAATAAATTGTCCAAACTCTGAAGCTTGGAAGGCCCAGGTCCTTTGATAAACCATGCACGATGTGCACATTATCTGGGCTATAATTTTCTTTCAATCACAATCTCTGCAATGATGTGAGAGTGTGGAGAAGAAAAGACTGAGCTTGAGTAAATCTCATTGCAAACAAGATGTATTTTCTTCTTATGTGCAAAAGCAAGCAGCATCTTCAAAGTGTTGGCGCTTGATATTGTGCCCAATAGGTTGCATGGATTTGTAATGAGAATTCCTTTAACCTTCTCCTTTAGATTTTGGGCTTTCTTAAATGTTGATTTCACTGCATATTTGGTGATTTGAAAGTTGTTTGAGCTGTAACAATGGACTGGCATAAATCTCTACTCCTATACGCCACCTCAGATCTATGTCAAACCTAGAGTAAAAAGAATAACTTCAGAAAAGAAAACTAAAAATCAACATACAAAATAAAGCATATTCATTTTCAAGAAGTTTAATGCTCATTCCATCAGGTTATCTTCATATCTGTGAATCCTAACTTACCCAGACTAATAAGGAGATGGTACTAAGAAGAAATCTCCTGGATAAGCAAGGCAGAACATTAGCGCCTCATTAGCTGCAGTTAATCCAACAGTATTTACTATCCTCTCAGGATCAAATTTCAATTTTTGGACTCTCAATGCCTCCATGAAATTTGACATAGCCTATAATGGCAATGCACAAAACACAATAAATTTTTTTATTCTGGAGTAAAGAATGAAGTGAACCTCCTACTGGCCTCCTGATATTGTTTTGATTTCCTGACAACCAGAATTATAAATCAAACTGTTAAAACTTCAAATCAAAGCAATCAAATGATAAATATTGTTTCTAGATTCAATTGTGTTGCGAGGGTTTGCATCAATATTTTTGATCAAAGTGTAGTCTTTGATGCTCAGCATATATCTTTTTATACTATGGTGTCTTTTTAAATATTTTGTTATAAGAGATGCTCGCTATTACTGCTTATTAAAATTACTTCTCTGATATTTATTCAAGAACAGCTAGCCTTTTTTCTTAGAAAGGCATGGTTGTTTGTCAACCTTGGACCAAATTGTAGAGTATTTGTCTGCTTGCCTGTGAACTTGTATATAGAAAAATTGTATCTTAGATAATGGTTTATGCATGCATTATATAATATATCTATTTTTTGTTGGTTGATTTAGTTGTATTTGAAATTTTTTGGTTTTCTGTTGCATTTTTTATTGGAAACCTGTGCACAGAGTGATGCTCATGTTCATGACTTAATCAATGGATACCGCAAGCTTTTCTTATCTAATTTTGTTGCTTATGGTTTTCTCTGTTGCATTGACTGGTTTTGGAGTGAAAGTAATTAATATGCAGTAAGACTTTTCAGTGCCCCAAAATGCCAAGATGTGAACTTCTCATCGCCTCCTACTGTATTTTGGAGGAATTTTAGGTAAAGTAAGAAGAATATCTGAGGGCATTTATGACAAAGGCTTTCAATGCAGCGAGGGACAGGTGGGTGAGCTAATTAGGGGGGTGAGCTTGAAAAGTACTACTTGTATGGTCTTCCTCTAGCCCAAATATTTAATCAAATAATTAGTTGTCTCAATGCCAATGTGAAGATGATTTCAAGATATTTGCTTTCCTGCCGGTGGATGATTTTCATGGTTCTGAGCTACACTGCGTAATGCTAAACTTTTGTATGGCAACATATTTAGGAACAACAACAATTAAATTTGTATTGAAGGTCATGAATTCTTGTTCAAAGAGAAAGGTTCTTTATGGGGGTCTTGTAATTATAGTTTAGCTGTTTTAATTGTTCTCTCTTTGTTGTATCTTCCTCTGCTATAGCCCTGTTATTTTTTGTTTGTATAACTGTATTTGAAAGCTTATTCAATAAAATATAATAAAAATTCGTTGTAAACTGGCGTATAGTATAGCTAAAGAATAATTGTCATCACAATCTTGTTGGCTTTAGAATATTTTTGTATTACTCGTGAATAAAAATTTCCTTCAATGAATGGTCTTCTTCTAACTTTCCAATCTTTTATTGTTGCCTTTCAAGTTTTATTTTATATCAGCACTACTTATGGGTTAGGTGTGTGAAACCCCTAGTACACCACTCCTAGTACACCACTGAAGATGTGTTGACAGGTGAATGCATTTGGTCTTGAGTTGTCAAGAATAGTACACATGTGACTTGGATAATTTTTCTCTCAATCTGTTAAACATAAATTGCTTTCAAGTAACTTTTCTTCTTTGCTTTTGAAGTATTTAATATTTATCACCACACATTTTAAACTATATGACTCCACACATTTCTTCATATGAAAATTTTCTTCTATCTCAACTTTTGATTTTCATTGACTAAATAAATGCTTTATGATGGAGGACGTCTTATTTATGCATTGCTTATTAGTTGTTCTATCCTTTACTATTTTGACATCAAAAACTCAGTATCTTAATATTTACTTGTAACTAGTGGGTTGACGAATATGCTACTTTGTCTCAATTTTGTTTGGATCCTTCTAAGTGGGTGCATAGATTATATAAAGCTATCACTTCTTCGTTAAGACCTTTGTTGAACAAACAACATCATTTTCTAAATTGTCTACAATTGACCTCATGTACTACACAAATGTATGCAAAAATTAGACCAATTTTTTCCCTAATTGACCTTCCACAGCTCTTCGGCGTACCCATTGCAAACCAAGGTGCAATTGCTAGTTATTCTTTATTATGCCGAAGGCGTCCCCACGCTGAACTTTTCCAAGCTCTTTTTATGTCGAACGGTCCAGATTACAATGGACTACGATTAAAAGGATCTCAGCCGTTCATCATTTTCGCCATTCTTTCCGCTGTTTTTCGCCCTTTTTTCCTGCTTTCCCGCTGCTATTGGTTTCCGCTCCTCCAAACTCTCCAATTTTCTCGGCTGTTTTCACCCCTTTCCGCTGCTTTCCCCGTGTCCTTATTTGAGCTTGAGGAGCTCAATTTTGTCCGCCGACAGTCCAAAAGCACCGAGAGGGCTTGCAAGAAGGTTGAGTGATTGTGAAGCGTTGATCGTAGGAGGAATTGAATGCATAAGAGTAATTGACGCTTCAATGCAGATTAGATAGCATACATAAGTCAGAGAACAATCAAAGGTCAGTCATAAAGAACAATTGAAATAGCAATTGTCTACAGCTTTGTCTTTCGAGGGTTTTGATTTTTTATTGAAATTCTAATTAATGGTGACTGCTGCTCAGATTGACGTATTTGGAGCTGTAGTACCTATGAGTGCGGCTGCATCAGGCTCCACGTCAAAGAAAAAAAATTCCCAAGGCGTGCAAAACAATGTGTTTTTTGGTCTACAAATGGGTACTTTTAACGGGGGGTTTTATTGGCTTGTGAAGCAAGCAGCAGCAGCGGCGGAGGCGGGCCGTGGGGCCTGTTAGGGTTGTGAATGAGAAGGTGGTGGCATTGACCTCGGGACCACGAATTCGGTAGTGGCAGCCATGGAAGGAGGAAAGCCTACAATTTTCTCAAATGCAGAGGGGCAGAGGACGATGCCCTCTATAGTTGATAATATAAGAAATGGGGATAGGCTTGTTGGGCAAATTGCCACACGCTAGGCTATTGTGAATCCCCAGAATACATTCTTTTCAGTTAAGTTGTTTACTGGGGGAAGATGAACGAGGTGGACGAAGAGTCGCAGCAGGTGTCTTACAGGGTTGTTCGTGATGAGAACGGTAATGTGAAATTGGATTGCCCAGCTATTGGGAAGCAATTTGCAGGTGAGGAGATTTCTGCTGAGGTTAGTTGTTTTTTTTTAAGGGGTTGAACGAGAGATTATTTTTGTTAGGGTTTGATTTTCCAATTCTTGTCTAACTATGTTGGTTTTTCGTAGTAGTATGTGATTTTACTTGTAGCTAATTTAAGCATCGTCCCTTTCATTGCTGTAGTGTATGGTTGTGTTGTTGCTTTCTGTAGAGTTTTAGGGTTTTGTAAGGATGTTTCTTATGTATTATGGTTTATTTAGTTATATTTTTTTTTGGTAATTGCGTTTCTCTCAATGCTTTGCTCAGTTTCCTCTTCTTCGACAGTGGGAAATCCCTCTTGTAAGTGTTTGCAGCTTCCAATGATTTCTATGCGGCACTTTATTGAATTGACCCAACTGCACATTTACAGATGAGACTTCTTTGTCATCATTGATAGAGAGATGAGTCTTAACAACCATGGTCAAAAGTAAGTATGCTTCCCTACTTCAAAACTAAGCATGTTCTGACTCTATTCAATTTTAATGGGCTCAACTGGTTTTGTGGGCTTTTTCTAATATGATATACCTCAAAAGATATAAAGAAAGGTCACAAATTATAGTTTTGTCAAAGTAGATGAAGCCAGGGAATGATGGTGTTTTCCATCAGTGTGCTTTTTTGGGAGGGCCCTTCTTCATTATTCATATCAAGACTTGAAGATTGTATTCAGAATTAGGAATGTGCTCTATATACTTTTTCCAACAACCCTATGTGACCGGTGTTGTTTACAAGATTTTCATGGTGGTTGGTCCCAGTGGGTTGCTTTCTTTTTCCTTTTTTCTGCCATAGAATGGTGCTGAATATGGTGCTAAATATGAAGATTGTCAGCATAATACACTACATAGAACTTACGAATTTTGAGGACGAACTACAACACCACCTCCAGTAGCAACAACTAGACGATACATGGTTGATAATTGTTTCAGTACTCCACTCTGTAGCAAATCAGTTGATCAAATTAGTTCATTAGTATAACTTGTACATTTTTTCCAGTTCAAATTGCAAGATTTCAGAAATATGGATACCTACAACCAAAAAGCAAGCAGAGAAAAGAAAACATTTCTTTGTTTCTATCAAGACAAACATTTAGTTTCAAATCCAAGATAAAGAGCACTATTGTTTTTGTGCATATTTAATTTTCTGCAAGTGTGTTATGGTTTATGAGCAATCAATGTTTCGATGTTATATCTTTTCTATTTGTTGATTTTGGGGTTTGTTAATTTCTAGTTTTGATTATTTTGCAAATCTGCATTATCATACAAGACTGGATAAAATATGAAAAAAATCATATTCATACATTTATCGGGTTAACTAATGTGCCAAAAAATTGTTATATTGATTTATAAAAATGATCAAACAGAGTAATTATATTCTTTTTCGCATAGGCACAAATGAAATTTAGAAAACATATAACTATCATTCTGTGTAACTAATATGGGTTGTAAGTTGATAAGAAATTGCTGGCTGACCTCTTGCAAGTAAATGTCAAACACACATATGTTAGCTGTTGTCTGGTCCTTCAATCTTTCCAGATAAGCTGCTTGTTGAGCTTGAGTGAGTTTCCAAAGAAGACACAACTAAACAATCTTTTTACAGATATAGTTTCACAGAATAATTGTCAGATTTGACTAATGGTGGGAGGCTGTGTTCGTCAACCTTTTAAACTATTTTTTTCTTTCTTAAGCTGTCGAAATAAATAGTGATGATTGTTGAAATTCAACATTGTTCTTCCATTGACTTCATGTTTGTGATGATCAAAGCCAAAGCAAGCTTCTCATGGTAAAACTTGACTCTTGCAAAGTATTAAATTTCTTTCAAGGACTTGTAAGGTTTTTAAAACCCATACGTGCAAAGAAAAAGTCAATTTACATACTTTTGTGCTTTTTTTTTATCAATAATGTTCACATTGTGCTTTCTTGCATGTTTTTAAGTTGCTATTTGACATATGCTTTTCATACCTTGTAAGAAAAAATTCTTTTTAGTATTGAATAATGAAATAAAGGAACTATATAACAATTTCTGTAATGTGATATGTAAGAAAAGTTGTCATATTTGTTGTCTTTTCATTGCAGGAAATGGCATCAGGCATAAAGCAAGAGATCTCTTAGAAACTAATGGATCTGAATGTGACCAATTTTAGTATGGTGTCTATCAACTAGGTTTGTGCCATTAATTTCAAATGTCTGATTGCAAATAACTTAACACCAGTTTATGCTACAGATAGTGGTAGAAAAGTATTGCAAAGATATCAGTTAATGTCTTTTATGGTGCTCATTATTGCATTTGTGCTTTGTAGATTTTTTCAATAGAAAGCTAATCACTCATCTAGGCCCATTAAAACTCCTCTGTAGAAATTTGCAAACAGGTGTTTATGGGCTAATCAAAACATTTTCATACTACTTCGCCGAAATGTTCGTGTTGGACGTGCAAGATCCCGTTTTGGGAATTCACCACATGAAGCACCTGGTGTTGAGCTTTCTCTGGAAACAAGTGGATTTACGAGATGGGAAAGAAAAAGGAAAAAATGATAAAACTATCCATGGTTGAAAAAACTACACAACCTGACACAGTGGTCAACATTTATTGTTATTTCATACATATTCAACTATCTGTTTAGAGTCTAAAGTAGTGTCATTTGTAAATGTGCATTCACACTTTCATTATTAATGATTTATTAATTAATAATGTGCATTCACACTTCCATAAGTTGGCTTGCTTCTCTGTCAACGTTGTCAGTTGATTCAGTGGTTTTCTGCTGTTGGAGGTGTTTGTAAGAGCTATTTCAAGTGCTTTTATCTCCGTATTGTCATGTGTATCCTGTTGTATTTGGTACCGTTTCGCTGGTTTGGTTTTGCTGATTTTCTCACCAAATTTCGTTGCTTTGTTACTTTTGATTATAACAGCAATTATGTTGCTGATTTGTATTTGTTTTCATTAGACATGCTTCATCCAATTAAAAAAGCAATCTAATATATAATTTCAAGTTCTATTGTCAAATAGATAAATATAGATTTTTTCTTTCAATAACACTCCATAATTATTATGCCAATCCTTTCAAATTGTTGTATTATCTGTTTCATACATTATGCACATGCTCAGGAATCAGGATCCCTCAATTTGTATAAAAAATAGAGAGCATATGAAAGACATTGCAATAAGATTGTTATTTACTTATAAGATTTACTATGTATTATGGTCGAAAAAATACCCTTAAAATGTAAATCAAATTTTCCCAAGCAAGTGTAACAAGAAAAGAGAGTATTGGACCTCTGACATTCTTAAATATGAAAGTAAAGTTGAATACTTCAACCAGAAAGAGAAAGTACTCCGATGTTACAATATTTTGGTAGTTCATGCAAGTATAGTGTCTTCAAGATAGTCAGCCTAGGCAAGAAGGTCAACCATGAAAGCATAATGATCAACTGTAGGTGTAATGCAATAAGGTTTACTCATGTGATTGAAGTATGTATTGGTGTACTCTCCCTCTTCCCTCTTTGTATATCCCTCTCTTTCTCAAGTCCTCTCTTTATTCTTTAAGTCTCACTCTATTTTTTCCTCTATCTCTACATGACTCATGGCGCAGAAGGTCTGGAATCATTACAAGTACCATCTAGAACCTTTGAAGGTGGAAGAGGAACCTTTTTGTTCCTTGCAAGTAGGACTTGGGTGACAGGAGACATTATGCGATCCGTAGGGCTCATGTACCTTCCATCCATGGCCCATAGCTTCTTCTACTGATGAAGAGGAACTATTACATGCTCAGGGTGTTTGCCAATTTTGCCTTGTTCTTCTTCCTCTTGGCCTTCTCCTTTGATGGGTTTCACTATATTGCTCTGCTGCTCTATCAATACGGTGGGAGTTTTCGTTTCTTTTGTTGATGGGGTTTTCTCATCAAAGGCAATAGGGACACAGGAAGAGTGCACCTCTATTACCAACTGCTTTGTAGGAGTTACAAACTCATTCTCCATTGTGATTATGATTGTAATTCTGCAAGCCTCTCAAAGAAAATCATTCACAGATAAAAGGCGGTGCCACAAATGAGAGCACCCAACACCCAATTCAAAAAAACAAAGAGAAATACCAATACAGAATGAATGGAAAGCAGAAACAATGCAGAAAGATTGATTGAATGAATGCAGAATTCTTGTTATGGCTGTTACCATGATTGTGAAACCATCTTATTTGCAATGTATAGTTGCAAGTTACTAATTTGGTCTTTTTGGGTTAAAATTTGTAAATTAATCATCTGTATATGTACTTTCTTGGAGAGATTGAGAATAGTGACGCTAAAAATGCTAAAAATATTGATGCTAAAATCTTGGGTTTAAGTGTCTGCTCTATTCCATTGAGGAGGGAAGTAGATTGAGTATTTATATTTTGATAATCGTTTATAAATACTACTGCTCATCTATAATTTTTCCATATAACATGATATGCTTTTTCTATCTTCTGAATATTACTGTTTACCATTTACAACAACTGTCTGCAATATGGTTTCTTGATAGTTGTCTTGTTTTGATTGGTTTGAAATTGCTCTGATTTTAATTAATAATATTTCATAGTGAGGTGTGTAATTTACTTGATTGTTGCACTCTGAACAAAAGCAAAGCATGAGGGCATAATGAATACTATTTATCGAAGGCTCATCATCCCTTGCAATATTAATATTTGGAATTTAAATTAAAATCTGATTCACCTTTGGTTTTTCCCACCAAACCAATCTCCTTATTTTGTTCTCATTTCTTATTCTTAATTCTCTGCAATTTCTTGCTGTATGCACCACCTGCTAGCACTTTAAATATCTGATAAGCAAACATTCATAATCAAGCACCTGGATCCCCCTACCAATCGAAGAATTAAGCTCCATCAAATGTCCAATTGGTTTACTGAGGTCAACACTCACATAGTTTTGTATGAGAAGACAATTCCTTTTGTTTAGGTGCTGTTGAGCTATAGACATATTCCCCCAGTGAATCACCAATTATTCTATATTTTGACCATAATTCATTAGGGAGCTTGTATGTTAGGTTACACACTAGGGTAATAGTTACCAACTCCTTTATTGGGTTGAAGCCTGGAGACCATGCTCTCATGTACAATCCAGAAATCCCCATAAATGAAGGCCCACTTTTCAGAATTCTACTCCTCTGACTGGAAAGTTATTTGTAAAAATTTCAGAGCCAAAAGACTAATATCCATATGGGGACAATAACCCCAAGACCTCCCCATCCAAGCTTTTATCTTATCAATCGCCTGCCAAATCCCAATGAATTTTGCTATTATTGCATCCCGCTTCATGTGATCCACTCTTGAATTGAGGAAGCAATCTGGGATTTGTATAGTCTGAATCTGTGGATCGATAGTGACATTGATATTAAAGACAACAAACTTGAAATCTTTGGTAGCTTTATTAGATTATGCTACGGGAATCCTTTTATCCGCCTCTTCTAACAATATCCCCATATCTAGCCTATCTACAATTTTTTAATCATCTGCTCTGCATTTATCTCTTCAACCCCCCCCTTCAGCATTCATTTAGCTGTTTGTCTGCAAATTTGTTCTCAAGCATTCATTGACCCAGTGTAGACTTCCCTCCATTATTCAGTTGTTTGTCTGCAAATTTGTTCTCAAGCATTCATTGACCCAGTGTAGACTTCCCTCCATTATTCAGTTCTTTGCCTCTTCTATGCCCTTGTTTAAGAATAGGGTAGATCAAAGGGGTGTGGTAGGTCAATTAGGAATTTTTTTGGTCTCCATTACCAATAGCCTCATTCTTTGTTTGTAATAATGAAAGAGGAGAGATAAAGGGGGAGAGAGCGAGAGGGAGAGAGGGGTAAGGAGATAGAGATAGGGGATAAAGATAGAGATTGAGATGGAGATGGAGAAGGAGAGGGATATGGAGAGGATTGAGAGAGGAGAGAGGGATAAATAGAGATGGAAGAGACAAATATATAGTGAGCGATATATAAATAGAGGTAGAAAGTGATATCCAAAGAGAGGTAGAGAGGGAGAAATATAGGGTTACAAAGAGATGGATGGTTAATGAGATTGAGATAGAGGGAGACATGGAAGAACAAATATGGAGAGATAGAGATAGAGAGGCAAAGAGATATAGATATATAGAGGTCTAGAAAGAGGGAGAGGGAGAGGGAGAGAAGAGGGGGAGAGAGGAGAGAGATATGGAGATAGAGCACAAATATATGAATAGAAAGAGATAGAGGAATGAGGGATAGGTATATGGGGGGGGGAGAGAGAGATAGGGAGATAGATGCAGACAAATATATGAATAGAAAGAGATAGAGGAATGAGGGATAGGTATATGGGGGGGGAGAGAGAGAGAGAGAGAGAGAGAGAGAGAGAGAAGAAAATGGGGAAATAGGGAGATAGATGTAGACAAATATATGAATAGAAAGAGATAGAGGAGTGTAGACTTTCCTCCTATCACCTATTTTTCTTATCTTCATTTTTTCTTTGTCCTGTTTAAGAATCATGTTAAAGGGGATTTTTTCTATGAATTACTTTATTTTATTTACATTGCTCACTTTATTTTATTTGAAGAGCTATTTTTAGTAATGTAAGAGATATTCTATTTTTCTTTAGAACCATTTAAGAATTATTTTATTTTATTTTATTTATGTATTTTAAAATATGTGTTGGTTGTGTTCTAGTTATTATGTACATGTGCAATTAGCTTTTGCTATCATTATTTTAATCATCTCAATTATATTTACTATGAAGCTACATTACAGGAACGTAGGCTGTATCTTTGTACCCACTGTTTCTAGTAACTCATTCATACATGATACAACCCTATCCTTATTCATTTACTTTAGCACCCTAATTAGATTGGTATTCTCATCAATGTGTTTGCAATTCTGAGGTGTTGTCAGAATTTCTCAAGTGCCCTCAAGTGCCCATGTGTATGAGGCCCTTGAAATCGGGTGAATGATGATGATCAACTAAAGGTGCTTGATGGTTAGTGTCTTGTTATCTTTCATATAACATCAATTATTCCTGGTACTTGGATGCATTACCTAATCATTTATGAATTTAAATTATTTTGCCAAGTGCAAGAAATAAATAATTCCTTAATGTCTTTGGATACATTTTAATTCTAAAGTTAATGCTTTGGCTGATATTTTTATCTTACCATTACATATCACATATATCACTATCTGATTAAATACAAATATCATTCATTCCCTAAAATTTTAATAATTCCTCTATATCTTTGGATACATTTTA
This sequence comes from Sequoia sempervirens, assembly GCA_007258455.2. Taxonomy (NCBI): domain Eukaryota; kingdom Viridiplantae; phylum Streptophyta; class Pinopsida; order Cupressales; family Cupressaceae; genus Sequoia; species Sequoia sempervirens. Next base: position 34,398 of record VDFB02301103.1, read on the forward strand.
ATTCTAAAGTTAACGCTTTGACTGATATTTTTATCTTATTTCTTATTTTTATCTTATTTTAATTCCTTCATGTGCTCACTTCCTAAAAATATTTCAAGACTAGAACAATCACAAGGGTCATTAACTTACCTATAATTTCTTTTTCCATATTCAAAGTAGCTGTCCATATGGTAAAGTTGATCATAATATGTGAGGATATAGGTTTCTATGAAAATGGTTACTATTTTTTAGTCAATATGTGAGCTGTTTAGTGCCTAAATAAGTAGTTAACAATTGATATATCAGTAGTTTAAGTCTCTGCCGAGGATTTATTTTTAAAAACATGGTTTATTGAGGAAGATTTATAAAGGACAAAGACTATCATAAATTAAAGGCTATCATAAATTATAAAGCACAAGAAATTATAAAGGTTGGAGCTCTAATGATAGATATATGTGATGTTGAAATATAATTTTGACACATCAAAACATAAATATGATAAATAATTGAAAGATATATTAATAAAATTAAAATCTTAATCAAAACATAAAATCCATGTCTAACATTTTACTTACTATAATTACTCTTTAGATCTCACAAATTACATCCTAAATAGTCTATACCACAAAATACAGGTCTAAACTGCAGTAGTTTCTCTTCTATTTTAGATGTGCATGCAAAAAATGGTGGGTCTTTGTTTGCCTTGTAATGTCATGGTCATAAAAATGGAAATATTGCCCTTACGGTCATCCAAAGAAAACAAAGGCAAGGAAAAACCCATTAAATTCATGAAACAAAAATGGACAAAAACAGTAATTCTCATTAGGATTTCAACTAACAGAAACCCGGTTCAACAGCAGTCAACCCCGTTGCGCTTCTTGCACCTCCAAGGCACTGAATCCCATTCACAAGACAAAGTCGAGTCTCAGAAAACCAGAAAATTGACCGAAAACTTCTTCGCCACGATTAAAGCTGCAACTCCCACCTGAGAATGGGAAAAGGGGCAAAATCTTGTGTCGAGCTCAAGCAAGCATCTTGTGTCAATTTGGAAATATTCAAACTTAGCATGGGCTATACATGTTTTTGATTGGGTAAAATTGTCTTCCAACAATGAATTCCAATTTATGGGTTATCTCTCTTGTCACTTGGCCAGGTCTGTTGGGATATGCTGCTCCCACAGTATGGATGTGTTTCTTTTGAACTCAATTTCAGTGCTTTAGTATGTCTCTTGGGCTACAAACTTGGGCCTTAGCTTTGAATTCCAATGTGTTAATATTGCTTGAGCTAATCTTGTTTGACTTCCTGGTGACTGCAGAAAAATGTAATAAAGCTTTGCCCATAGTCATAGACACCTGGAAAACATGGCCAACATGGCTATGGATTGAAAATTTAAATATATAGAGTGAGCAGCAATTACTTCAATGATCAAGACTAGCCATGATTAATCAAAAATTTTGGATGTGGTAGAGGCAGCTAGGCATGCTTGAATTTTTATAGGAATTTGAAATTGGAACACATATTTGGCTTGATTAGGTCACAAATCAGTAGGAAAGTAGACACATTATTTTAACTGTCAAAAGAACGTATTATTTTAATTGTGAAATGAATTTTATATGCAATACATATGTTATATATTTGTGGCTGTTTTCATATGTCATATTATTGTAATACATAGTGTTAGATCCCTATTTGCTTCTTCACGAACAGATTTTTTTAGCTATGAAATGAATTTTATGTTTATTTGGTGGTTTTAAATTTCTTTTTTTTTAGTTTCAACAAATCTTATCCTCAACAAATCCTTGCTTTAATAATATGTACATATGTATTGTATGAGCTAAAACTTGATATAAGCATTCACCTTACTCCAACACAAAAGTTATATCTTCTCAGAAGATATAAATCCCTAACTCAGATATTTCATAGAGTTGTACAGCTTGGAGATGTGATACCAGACTATTTTCTACACAAATGTTGATAAAGCAATGGACAAATTTGAACACAAGGATACTGGCGGGTCTCAACTTGATAAAGTTTGAGCACATAAGACATCTAATAAGTGCTTATGTGGATGTGGTTCTGCATGCTTCAAAAACATTTTCATTTAAAATATATGTAATATTTTATTAGGGGTAGTTACAGTAGTTTTTAACATCACGACTCTCTCAAATATTATATATAGATCCTCAAGTGAAAGATACAAGATTTTTTACCCCTTTGAAGATGATACAACTTATGTGAATTTTTTTTGTCTCAAATATAAGCTTTCATTTGCAAAGGTCTTTGCTTACAATCATAAGCTCTTAATGGGTGTCTTGTTTTGAATTAAAATTTTGATTGTGTGCATAGGTTATCAATTTTGAAGCATTGTGCACCTATTTTAACTTACTGGCTTGAGTACTAGATTGAATGTAGTTGTGCAAATGTCTCTGCTTAGTGATTGCTCTATAATTCATGTGAGTGGGTTCTTACTATGTTGATGTTGGTGTTGATACAGGTGTTTGTTTTGCTTCCAAGAGCACCTACCTCTTTGAAAAGGCACATGTACAGATCAAACTTATTGCAGGGGGCTCATCCAACACTGTCACTGCCTTCTACGTACTTATCTGCTTTTTAATAATAAACAAAATTAACACAAAGTTCACTATATTGTCTTCGGCGTACCCATTGCACCCCATAGATGCGATTGCTGAGAGCAGTTTCTAACTTTAAGACCCTTTTCTCTCTTTTGCCCCATCTATCAAGAAATAAATCATTACTTTTGAACAATGCGGAAGCTGCAAAATTATATACAAATTAAACATATTACTAATTTAACAGAAGGCGTTACAGAAATATAGGAGTAAAAGTGCAACGTCTTACGGAAAGAAGTGGGAGGCGGATGTGGAACGAAAGCAAGAGCCATTGTATCCATCTAAAAGTCAGGCGGTGATCAACGACGGTGGTAGAGAAAGCATTACTGTAGACAACAACACATGTATTAATGGAAATATCTTCTGAAGGGGGAAAACATACCCGAAGACATTAATGCATTTAGGGTTTTGAAAAAAAAAACCCAAAGTTTCTATTTTCTAAACCTACCTCCACTACTATCGATGTCGTTGCTCCTTATATCAATGAACAAGAGACACAAATGCTCTACAAATGAGAGAACAAAGGCCTTCAAATCAGTGAACAAGGGCGTGCAAACGTAAATGTACACCAGGAAAAATGAATACAACACTTAGGAATTTTATTCGCTAACCTGGGAATGACTGCCCATCCCACCATTGGCGGCTTGTTTCCTTACTGTTACACATTTTCTCCAACCTGCATAGAACACTAACCAGAGAATTTGACGTCCAGTATAGATATTGAAAATAAAAAAATACTGGCACCATAAATAATGACTTAACTCAAAATTCTGGGCAAATCATGTCGTGCTGTCAATGATGCTGATGAGAAAAATGGGTAGAGTTTGGGAAAAACTATTAGGAAAACCGACCACAACAAATTTTTTTAAAAGATGAGGCAAACCAAGAACCATCTCCCTATAGCAGTTGTTTAAATCTATTCACAATAAACAAAAATCAAATCTAAAAATATCAGCGTTTCAGAGCTAGCATCCAAATTGTGAGCCGCTTCTTTTGATTGACGTAAGACAGATTTTTACAGGATTTTATTGGATTTTAGTGACTCCAAATCATATTTGATTTGAAAATCTGATTTCATTTGATATGCTGTTTATGTAGAAGAAACAGAGACTAAAAAGCAACAAAACAGGGGAAAACAGAGCAAATAAGAAAACAATATGCTACAACATGCAAAATATGTCTTTGTTATTGATTGATCTGATATTACAATAGCCTCTGTATATATAAACAAAAAGAGGCGGTTTACAAACTTGGAGTACACAGCAAGACTAAATTAAAATAAACTTAGACTATAAACGGTGAAGAAGCTGGTTGCTTAGGCAGTGAAGAAGATCAGATTGTAGGCGGTTGAGAACTCTCCAGAAAAGACAAAAAGATTCCAACCTAGAGGTGATTAATTACTCTTTTTCTAATACTCCCCCTTAATTATGAACCACTGGGGATATTCAAAATAATTTCATCAAACTTCTCCTGTGCTGTAATGATAAAAAATTCCTAGACAGCTCCGCAAATACTGAAATGTTTCTTTTGCCAATGGCTTTGTCAATATGTCAGCAAACTGATCTTGTGATCTGCAATATTCCAAACAAATTTCTTTGTTGTTTACCAATTCCCTGATAAAATGGTAACGGGTGTCTATGTGTTTGGTTATTTTATGAAAAACATGATTTTTTGATAAAGCAATGGTTGAAGTGTTGTCACAGAAAATCTGAGTCGCTTCTTGTTGAGGATGCATCAAATCACTCAACATCCGTCTCATCCATACAGCTTGGCATGCTGCATTTGTTGCTGCTACATATTCAGCTTCAGCTGAAGAAAGAGTAACAATGGGCTGCTTTTTTTTTACGCCCATGATACAACACCTGTACCAAAATGGAATGCGTAACCTGAGGTGCTTTTTCTGTCATCAACTCTGCCAGCACAATCACTGTCTGTGTATCCAATTAGCTTGAATTCATCTAAAGTAGAATACATAATTCAAAAATTCTTTGTGCCACTAACATATCTCAGAATTCTTTTACCAGCCTGCCAATGAGAGTCTTTTGGAGACTCCATAAATCTTGAAATCAGACCTACACCGTACATAATGCCAGGTCTGGTGGCCGTCAAATACATTAGACTCCCAACTAACCTTTTAAATAGTTTAGGATCAACACTTGATCCATCATCCTCTTGGCTTAACTTCAAATTTGTCATAACTGGTGTTGGGGCTGCCTTACAATTCAACATATTAAATCTTTTCAAGACTTCACC
>VDFB02301104.1:0-29403 GCA_007258455.2 Sequoia sempervirens
TAGGTTTGTCTCCTAATCTACCTATGGAATTGCCAATTCCAATCAAGGGCGGCTCGGAGGACCTGGACCAACTAACAAGGATTTTTAAAAATAACCTCCTACACTTTAGGCTCTGCAAGACCTAGGAGGGTGGTCCCTATAATGTGTTTATGATCAGCACCAAACTCATAAAATCATTAACAAAATTATGAATAATCCCCACAATGGCTCCATGAGAATAGGATATCACTAAAATGAATGGGCCTTTCACTAGTAATGTCAGCTACCTGGAGCATGAGATAATTACAACATTATTCAGTATCTTATGATAGTCATTTAATTTGCAAATTTGGTGGCAAGCCCTAAGCAAAAACATACAGACACAAAGATTTACAAACTTGTACAATTTAGATCAGTGCCATATACCATTGGGGAGTCAAACTCATAAACAGTCACAATTCGACAACAGATTTAAATACTCAACATATAGGATCCCTGACAATGTTGCATTACAACATTATCAATTTCTGCCCCAATCCAATACTTCTTATTTAATCTTTTTACAAACATACCCATCCATGATTTCATCCAAGCATTTTAATTAATTCTTTGAATTAAAGCCAAGACATAAAACACACACATCGAGATGATGAGATGAACATCATAATCCTTGATTATTTTATTCAAAACATGATATGTTTGTATAGAGGAGAGACTCGAGCTCAAGATATATCATCTTAGCTTGAAATGCTGGTACTGTTATAAAACATGCGGTCTTCATAAGTTTAAAACCCTTTACAAAATAACCCAAACCTAAATTGCCATAGTATTCACAAAAGTTCTTACAATTTCTTGCTCTGCAACTTTACCTAGACTCGACTACAAAAAATATCTAACTTGCCAGCCCTAATTTCTGGCTTTGAAATCCTTCTTATAGAAAACGAAAGAGCAACAAGCATTAGGCTAGAAATTACACATGTCATTGATCAATTGGACCGCTACATCCCATTTCAAAACTGAAAACACAACCACCAAACCCCGGAGCATCTTTCTATTGATTCCACTCATTGCAAAATAACCACATCATCTGTTACTCCTCGAAAACTGCACCCAAAACTGCCATGGAGCAAAACCAAAATTCAGTTATACATAACTATTGAGCTGTCAGTTGTCGGTACTATACACCGCTTCACTCCTCCTCAGTTAAGTACTTGTCAACCCAACTCTGATATTCCTCATCCGTCGGCCAATTAAAATCCATCACCTCCTTCATCTTGGTACTGTAAGGTGTGAACTTCACTGCAACCTGGTTGGCCTCCCTTTCAAATGATTCCAAAAACATGCTAGTATTAATTATTTTATCCATGCTATTTTGACAGAGTCATGATTTGAATCATCACAAAATTAATTTAATTTGTTCATTAATAACCTCTCCTCTGCTTTTGCATATTCTTTGTAATGTGACCATTTCCACTTGTATCCATTATATCTAGTAGGAAAGTGTTATCCCAATCATCAAAAATCTTTATTAATTCCCTAATTCTCTTACTGAGATCATCAGGCAAGGCCTAGAATCCCTTCAATGATTTCAAAAAAAAATTAGTAGGCTTTAATGATTGGGGCCTATTATTCACATCAAACCTAGAAGCCTTAAACATAATGTCTAAATTAGTGGCCCTAGGGATCCATTTTTCAATCGGGGGCAGAATCACCTCCTTGTCTCTATTAATATTTTGAATTCCCTCCAAGAATAAAGAATACAAAGAATGTACAACTGGTAGCTTAGAATCAATCTTTTCATTTAAATGCCTTATAACGGTGTCTACCACCTCATTGTGCTTGGCCATAGCATTATCCTCACTCGCCCTTAGGGCAGCCTGTAATTCTATAACTTTGTTTATCATCTACTCTTTGGTAGGATCTGTAGAAAGCTCAACCTCTTCTTCAACTGGCCCTGGTGCAGGGCTATCAACAGGTGTCTGAATTGGGGATCTAGGAATAGAAATGATTGGAACAACAGGGGGTAATGACCCTGAAGTAGTAGGTATTTCTCTAGTAGTAGGGGCACTGGAAGATTCTCCCACCTGCCCATATCTCAACCTATCTACTTCAGTTGAAGCTCAACGTTTCCCTTAAACATCCCCTGCACTATACTCCCCAATCATTGTGTTTATATTTCTCCATCAAGCTTTTATTCTCGGCCTCATGTTTTTAGCTATTTTTTACGGAGCCAATTTGGCCACATTGATTAAAGCTTGTAGCTATGTTGAGGTTCGAGACTCTCTTGATGATGAGCCCACCCCTTAAATTTGTATTGAGATCAGCTACATTTGGTTTTCTTCCCTGAGGTGCTAAAGCACATATCGCCAAAGTTTCATACTCCTCACTAAAGGTAGAGTCTTGTAGTGCTGCATTGACTTCCTCCTCACTGCCTTGCATAAGATGCTTTGATTGCATGATAGCATTAAAAGCTACAGCATCAGCAATGTCCCATTCAGGGAGAAGTAGGACACCAACTTGAGAGACAATTTTCCTTCCTTCATCAGGGGTGAGGTTCTTGAACTGCTCTATTAGCTCAGTTTTGACCTCATCATCATTTTCCTGATCAGACCTGTTAGGCCTTGTTTCTCTTCTTTCCTTGCATTTGTCTTGATATTCCTAAAGTTTCAACCTCCAGACCAACTGCAAGAACACAAGAGTCTTCACAAAGGCATCATCATCCAGGAATGCCTTGCAGGCCAGCATCCTTGCATCCTGAACATTCTGTCCTTTTATATCTATATCAGTCAACACCAATTGTGCTGACTTAGGAGGTGAAGGGGTGCCAACTTGCATGTCTTGATCGGTGACAATTATTTCATCCAGCGAAGTGTCTTGTGGTTCCTCAATTCTTTGCCTCTTAGGGCTTGGCTCTGGTGGCAGCTCCATAGGATCATCCCAAGGTGGTGAATCAAGATCCATAATCTTTATTCCTCCAGGCTTTCTAATCCCTTGGCCAGATTGTGATGAGGCTTTCATTATTTGTTTACCTTTTATGTCTCCAACCTCTTCATCATTGCTATTATCTCTTTTTCTTCTGTATAAGGGCCTATCAATTGGTGGCTGACAAATTGGCCTTTCTTCCACAGGCCTCACCTCCAATCCCTGGATTTTCAAATCTACCTCCAAGTTTATCTTCTTGGTTCTCAAGGTGGTCATGATTTCTCTAAAATTACTCATCAGGAAATCAATTCTTTTGTGAAATGGAGTGAACTCCATTAATGGATCATACCGGATCAACATGCACTAGGGCCAACAATTTCTGCGAACGTCCATTTTCTTTACATTCAATGCCCCGCCTACCCAAAATCAAAATTCATTTCTAATCAAATCTTGAGGAAAGTTGAAAACATGGGCAGAATTTGCCACCCTTGATTCTTTGTCTAAACAAAACGAATCCCCTCATGTTGATCATGTTGCCTTACGGGATCCATTCTTCCAAATGGTAATTAATAAAAATTGATCAAAATGAACCCATCACCCTTGGAAAATACAAAATCTAAGACAATAGTATAATGTCGAGGAACAAAGTCCCTTTTCCTTTTTCCTATCGAGGTTATCTTCATCGATGCATCCCGGCTACCCACAAAACCACTCTACAATCCCATTCTTGATGGTACATTGTATGGAAGAATAATGGGGTTCCTTGGAAACCATAAACCATAAGATAGTGCTACGGGTATGGAATGATGTCACCCAATTATGACATACTTTTAACTTCGAACCTTCTTACTTTTGGGCGAAATCGAAATACAAAATCATAGGAATTCTTGGCATGGCCCACCATTAGTCTAGCCCTGAGCCTGGAAGCAAAGCAGTTGTCAAACTGCACATAGCTAACATCCCTCTTGTTGTAAGACATATCTGCACTCCAGGCCTGTACTGGTAGCCTTTCTCCATTTACCTCTTGCCTCAATTCCATCTTCTCTGAGAAGAAACCGACATTCTCATACAAGAACATATGCATTAACAAAGAGTACCAAAAGAAAGGAACACTAGTGTTCCCCTCAAATAAGTTCGACAAACCCTCATGCATTCTTTCAGCAAGGAAAGAAGCATAATCATATACTACAGAGAAACTGGGATGCTGAATCTAAGCCCCCATAAACATATAGGCAATGGGCATCACAGTATTAGGACTGAAACCTAAAATTTGGCAAAGTGAGTAGAAGGTTGCCAAGAAATGATCAACAAAACAATTTAACCGGAAAGGTTCCTGATCAGTCGGGTTGATATGAATTGTGGAACTGCCCGCCCTGACTAGATGAGGAGGAAGCAATTTTGATCTGAAAAAAGGTTGAATCTTGGCATACTCTTGTTTCATCTCCTCCAAGTCAATCTAGACCAACAATGAGCCATTTTCACTCAAATCAAAAACCCTCTGAATTACATCTGCATTTACATTCAGTAAAACCTCACCATCATTATCCCTTATAACCCTTGTGACAGGATCATATCTCCCAGCCACTGCCAGAAGGAGGTCAACATCAAGGAACACATTCAGTACTACAAGCTTTCCCATATCATACCTCCAACCATTTGAAAAAGGATGAGGTGCATTTCGATGGCCATACCATCTTCTAAACAGTTCTAAACCCGTCATTGGTACCCTAGCATCTGCAATGTTGTAGGTTCTATATCTCAACCCTTCACCTAAGGCTATCCCTCTCATCAAAACCAAACCCCTATTCTTGTCATTTGTTGACTTGGAAAATTGGTCAAGGAAATCATCATACAGATTCCTCTGCATGTAGTCAATATGGCCAAAATGTTGTTTTATTGGCACCATTTTAAACAACTAGGGCTTCTCAGAAAATCAAATTGTGAACAGGCTAGTGCTACTCAAAACAAAAACATAGTAGAATTTGCAATTTTCCACAATTCAAGAGAAATAGTAACCCTAAAATTTTAATTCAGAAAAACCCTGATCAACACAGCAAAGCTTTTCACAAGAAACACATTCGGACAGAACAGTGATGAAGAAAATAACTCACGAAAATTCGCATTCTGCAGAAAATCAAACTCTTGCCGAAATTGCTTTTGAAAGCTCTATCTCTGGCTCTGGGCTGCTTTGAAGATGTTTGAATGCCTTAGTGGTGAAAGTAGTCTACAATTAAACACTTGAATTATGAACATTGCCAATAGACGTCTCATCCGCCATTAAAGCCTACTTGAATACAACGCCAACACCTTAAATTGTATTTCACGCAGATTTAAATCTCCCCCGTCGATCTCTTGTTTCAGTCAGATCATCAAACGGTCCTCCTTAAAAATGCTGACAACGCCTTCCACATCATCCCCAGGGCCCACCATTATATGCAGCACCAGTAAGATACACGTGGCGATCGCCCGCGATATCGTGATTGCTCAAGTTGGGATTGCGCGATAGCGGGCAACCGTTGATCTCTTCATCGGTGACCACAATCAAGTAAAACAAGGGACATTCTTAAGGCCTATTCGTTGAGCAGCTTTTTCATCAAGATTAAAACATCACCATTGATTATAAACATGTGCACTGCTCAGGCGATTTAGTAACCCACTTGATAACACACTAAAGTCCTATGCATTTATTAAATCATTTTATTTGCTTTTCGGACATTAGCAACACGGACGCAGTAGCGATGCATGCACGATATGTGATGGCTCAAAGTTGGGATAAGTGACATGGCGGGGGCGGTTAGGATGTACTCTGCCGAGGAGATCAGCGACCATCAAATAACCACCGCAAAACATTAAACATTACTTAGGAGGAAAAACCGAGGAAGGGGATGCGGCTTAGGGCAACAACGGTTCGATGACATAAGGTTGTTTTAAAAACATAAGGCACAAACCCGACTCAGACTTTGGTAAATAAAAGGAGGCCAACAATTAAATATTTATCATTTTATTAAAGGGGCCAGGCCTTAGATGAGTTAATGAGACATAAGTTGTTTTCTTTTTTAAAAACCTTCTCCAAAAAGTAACGATAGAACAGACCCATACCAAAGACAGAAAACCAAGGGTTTATGAAAACAAAGTAATAACTCCAGCACTAGGCACCTCTTAGATAAACAAGACCAACCAATAATAAAAGAAATCCCGGATATAAATTTGAGGCTCCATCACAATTCACTGCCTTGTCTATGTTATTGCTTATATTAATGCTTTGGTAGATTTTTCCAAACATCCATAGCTTGTTCGAAAGCACGTTTGAGGTTTTACTTTTTTATATAGCATGAAGGCGTTGGTATTTGATAAAATGCTTTGGTGAACATGTATGAAAAATGTGGTAGAATAGAAAGGAATTGAGAACTATTTGAAAAATGCTTCAAAAATGTGGTCTCATGGTGATGGAATGCCATAATGAGATGCCATGACAAACAAATTTCTATGGTTGTCATGGCATTCCATCGAACCACATTCTTCAGTATTTTAACTTTCGGTCCTTCACCTTATTATACTATTAATGCTTTGATAGATTTTCCAAGCATCCATAGCTTGTTAAAAGCACCCTATTACCCCAGACTTTTAATACATACTTGACAAGGCAATGAGAGCGTTTGATAAAATGCTTTTGGTAGACATGTATGAAAAAATCACGGTAGCATAGACAAGGTAATTGAGCGCTTGAAAAAAATGTTTCAAAGAAATGTAGTCTCTTGGTGATGGAATGCCATGACAAGAAAATTGCTATGGATTGTCATGGCATTCCATCACCATGAGGCTGCATTTCTTTTAGGCATTTTTTCAAACAATTCACTGCCTTGTCTATGTTATTGCTTACTATTATGCTTTGGTTGATTTTTTCCAAGCATCCATAGCTTGTTCGAAAGCACCTATTTGAGTTTTTTACTTTTTAGCCATAGCAAGTTGAAAAATGTGGTAGCATAGAAAAGGTAGTGAACTATTTGAAAAAATGCTTCAAAAAAATGTGGTCTCATGGTGATGGAATGCCATAGCGAATGCCATGACAAGAAAATTTCTATGGATTGTCATGGCATTCCATCACCATGAGACCACTTTTCTTTGAGGAATTTTTAGCACGGTCCAACTGCCTTGTCCCTATCTGTATATGCTTTGATAGATTTTTCCAAACATCCATAGCTTGTTTGAAAGCACCTATTTTTTAGGCTTTTAGCCATAGCAACAAAGAGCGGTGGCTTGTTTGATAAAATGCTTTGGTAGACATGTATGAAAAATGTGGTAGCATAGACAAGCGTACCATCTAATATTTATGTAGTTTAGCCAGTACATGTTTGTGCAATGTAATGTTGATATGAATATAACCAACAAATATCTATTTTCTATAATTCGTAGTTGAACTCACGTATTTTTATATGCTCTCAATGTCTTTTGCAGCTATGGAAATGCCATTAATTTTTAAAAGAAGTAATTTATGCTATCAGTGTGATACTATCAACAATGTAATTATATCTTGATTACTCTTTCTTTTTACATAATCTAGTTATTGTTAAAACTTTCATGAGCTGCAGGCAGCAGAGGCAACAAAGGAAGAATAAACAGGGTAGCCTAAAACTTTTAATACAGTGGTTATATGGAAATTAGCAGCACAAGTGTAAGTATCAATAAATGAAATATTGCATCAGAATTATAATATTTTGAAAACAATTTTGGTTTATCACACCATAGAAGCAAAATTCATGATCTTCTACAAAATGTGGGGCTCACGAATTCAAGCGAGTTCCCAGGAAAGAGGATCACGAAGATTGCCTTCCGACAAGGCTATGGAGCCGTGGTGAGCGCCCTAATAGTCTTGGCGGGCAAACACAAATCTTCCATTGCATCGAACCTTGAGGGTAAATAAACTCAATAAAGTTTATTAAAAATTGAATACTTGTGAAATCTATTCAATATTAATTTCCACCATAAAGTAATTACATGCCTATTTGTTTTAAACACTCAAGCAATGATAATATATACTGCACATGACATTGGAATCAGCCTAGTGAGGGTGGAGCAGAACATCGAGATGAAGGTCATGGTGTGCATCCGGTACTTTAGAGCATGTAGGCGTGATCAACATGTTGAGCATGATCAGGCTAGAGAAGATCAGGAATATGATGTGGCCCCATCAGGTAAAGAGACCACTCTAAAGTTCTTTTAAACATATTTAATTGCAATTGGTGTATTAATTAATGTAACCTTTGGTGTTTCAACTTTAGAGCATGTAGACCGTGATCAACATGTTCAGCATGATCAGGCTAGAGAAGATCAGCAACATGATGTGGCCCCATCCGGTAAAGAGGACCAACCTCATGTTCTCTTAAACATATTTAATTTCAATTGGTGTATTAATTAATGTAACCTTTCATGTTTCAACTGCAGATCAGGATTTAGAGCGTGTTCAACATGTTGAGCATGAGTCTATAACAAAAGTTCAGGAACATGATGTGGACCCATCAGGTAAAGAGAACCACTCTAATGTTCTTTCAATTAATCAAATACTTGTAACAATAATAATAAAACATATCAGTTTAACATTTCTTTCTTATTGCAGCAAATCCCCCCTTAAGCGGCGTCCATGTCATGAGCGACTACACGTACATTAAGATCACAAGTAGAGGAAAAACAACTAAAGGGGGACATATATTGATTTAGAAAATGATACTCCACTTCAGCTTTATGTAGCTTTGAAAAAGAAACAAAAAAAAAAGTGATTGTAATCATATCATGACAACCATATTTTTGATAATATGTAAAAACTAAAAGAATGATTATTATATGTTAATGAATGAATGTTATGTTAATTAATGAATGTTATATGTTATTAATGGATGAATGAATGAATGTGAATATGTTAATTAATGAATGTTAAATGTTATTAATGGATGAATGAATGAATGTTATATGTTATTAATGGATGAATCAATGATTAATGTTATATGATTGGGTATGGGGAATTGAAAGTGATGTGAGGGGGGGGGGGAAATGAGCTTCCACCATCACGTGGTTGGCCTTGTTAAGTAGAGAATATTAAACTATACTCAAAACAAAGAGAAGCTCAATAAGGTAATGCACTTTTCAATATAAGAAATGCATCGTTTGAAGCATCAAACCAATATGCAGTCTGTATGTATGATCAGTCGTCAGTCTCCACAATGGTACATTTCCACGAATATATAATATTTTTTTATTTTTAAAAAAATTTTCTTCTTCGTTGCAATTTTGACGATAACAACCAATGAATCAATAGAAAGCCTCGACGAAGTTTCTATAGCTACGATGACGATTTCGTCGTAACTCTCTACCCATTTCGTCGTCCTTCCGATGATATTTCGGTGTTGCCACCACACTACTCTCCGTCAATTTCGTCGACCTTTCGACGAACTTCTAGTGTTCTTTCGACACTACTACTTGCCTATTTCGTCACATATTCGACAAACTTTTGGTGTTCTTTCTACTACTTTTGTATTTCGTCGCTATTTCGACAAAATTTCCATGTTTCCACGCTAGTGCTTGCCCATTTCGTCTAACCGACGATGAACTTCTGGTGCAGTTCGTCGGTGGATAGACAAAGTTTTCGTCGATATTCTGAAAAAATACCAACGTATTTCACGATGCTGCCGACCGATGATTCTTCGTCGTTATTTTGACATTTAATTTGTCGTCGGCCTTGCGACGAAAAAACAGCGACGGAAAAATTTTCGCCATTGCATCGCTCTTCCGACAGAGATTTGTCGAACGACTGACGAACGACCATCGGAAAATGGTGTCAAATCCTGTAGTGTCTTATCCATCTATAATTAAGGTTTGGAGATGTGATTCATCATGCAACTTCCTACATCAGCACATCTACTGAGAAGTGTTTAAATTTTGACTTTTTAAAGATTCGAGTGAAACTTAATCATTGTATCATAGTAGTTGAACAAAAAATATCATTTGCTTGTAGAATATCATATTTTTATTTAAAATAAAACTTATATTTAACCTAAATGAACCAAATACTTATTGGTAACCATAAATCTTTGTTACCTCTAGCTTGTATATTCAATACAAATTGATCAATAGTTGAACACAAAAAAACTATTTCTTGTTATGAAAGCAACACATAATAATTTAAAATACAACTTATATGAAACAAAAATGAACCGATAGTCGAAAACTAATTTTTTTTGAAAATATCACATTTAATAAGAACATAAATGGTATTTATTGTGCTCATCTTTTATATTTGTGATAGGATAAACTATTAATATGAAATACTCCAATGCTTTTACATTGCCATCTCAATACTTGTACTCATAAGAACAATATTTCTTCACTATGATAAGAATACTTCTCTAAATGAGTGTCTTATTTTATTAAATGAGAATTTTAGTTTACAAATGACACGTTTATATTTATTTCACTTCTTCTTGAATGTATTTATGTTGTTTTATATAACATTTATAGGTTCTCATGTGTTCAAGCATGGATCTATTTTGACCAACATTTGGACATTTTTTTTATTTACATGTGGACTATTTATTTACAATATATAGTACAAATATGTGATAAGACTGAATATCAAAAGCACAAATTCTATAACTATTAGACTCTACAAAACTACTAACCACTCTCCCTTAATTACTTTATGTTTTGCTAAAATGGGGAAATCAAAGAAGGCGAAGAAAGATGAGAGCAAGTCCACAATCTTTGTAACTCCAGAACCATCCAACTTCCGCTATATTGTACAACAATTTATAGGAAGGCCAAAGGAAAATTCCATTGAAGGGTCTTTACTGTTGGAGCTCGTGCCCAAAAGACCAGAGGCTAAGCAATTATCTACCAACACCTGCCATTAGTTATCCTCACTCTCCTCTACTTCTTCTGTCTTTAGGTGTTTTTCTTCACAAGTAAGATCATCTTTTCCTTTTGAATCTCCATTTATTGATTTTGGGGATGATAAAAAGTCCTTTGTTAGTAATTCTTCAATGTTTAGAGATTTTCTAGATCTCCATAATGATGTAAGTGTTGGGTTCGATTTGAATGCTCTCTTGAAAGGAATAGAAGGCTTGTTTGAGTAAATATGAATCATAGAAGGGGTACAATCTGCTAAATCTATAAGCATGTCTTTATTTTAAAGTAATGATTTAGTAATATTTTTTGGACTCGATGCTCTCATACAGAGCTTTTATTATCATACACCTAATTCCATAGTCAAACATGATGTGCCCTAGGGTAGTTCCCAAAACATCCACGCTTGTCTCCATGAAATCCTAACAATGCTTTCATTGTAATGGGATATTTTTTCAAAACTGGTGAGACCTAGAATTGCCAGATTTTTAAAATAAAATGAAAGCACATAGTTGTTGCTCTATTTTCCAACCAAACTAGAAATACCCAAATTAAAATGCAGAAGCACAAGGAGACATGCAACTTTCTTTTGTATTCAATAAGTTGGAAATGGAAATACATATAAGGGAAAATATAAAACTTAGAAAATAAACTTAAACTACAAAATACAAGTTGTTGGGAGCTTTCATGAGCTGTTCAACTAGACTGAAAAACTTCAAGAGTTGCTAGGAGCTCACTCCCAGGAGCTATGTAGAGCTCTTCAGGAGCAATCACTGCTCAATCACAAACAAACACAATTGCTGCTGTTTAGGAGCTTCTGGGAGCTCACACAAAACATTCTTCTATTCACAAACTACTGCTGTATAGAAAATTCTTCCAAAAAAATTGATAGAACTAATTGCCTTCAATTCTATTTGTCTCTTCAACATTCCCTCTCAAAAATTCAAAATTACCTACCACCATTAATTTGGAATTCAAAAATTCCTACCACATTTACTTCTAGAGCTATCAAGAGCTACATGGATGAGGATCCCAAAAACACTGTCATTGGAGGCTCCTGATGGGTAGGTGAAGCAGGGGGTTGACGTGAGAGTGGGCTTAGGAGAAATTAATTTTCCAACACTCCCCTTTTGTCCTGAGCCAATGAAACAAGATCAATCTTGATCCAAATCAACAACACCCAATCTACTCCTTAGGCACTTGAAACTGTCCCTCCTTAAGGGCTTGGTGAATATGTCTGCTAGCTACTGCTTAGACCTACAAAATGCCATTTTTATTTCACCATTCTCAACTAACTCTCTAATAAAATGATACCTTATTTCAATGTGTTTTCTTCTTCCATGAAACACAAGATTTTTTGTCAAAGCTATCAATGAAACATTGTCACAAAGGATTATTGTTCCATCCTCTTGTTCTTCCTTCAAATCTACCAAGATTCTTCTCAGCCAAATAGCTTGACATGCTCCTGCATTTGTTGCTATATACTTAGCCTCTACTGTAGATAGGGAAACTATGAGTTGTTTCTTGGAAGCCCATGAAATTACTCCCAAACCCAAATGAAACACTAACCCAATGTGCTCTTCCTATCATCCAAACTTCCTTCCCAATCACTATCTGTGTATTCAATCAACTCAAACTCATTTGTTGCTATGTACAAAATACCATATCCTTTGGTGACATTCACATACCTCAGGATTCTTTTACCTACTTGCTAATGGGTGTCCTTTGGAGTCTCCATAAATCTAGAAATAAGACTCACACTATGCATTATATCAGACCTAGTTGCAGTTAAATACATCAAGCTTCCAACCAAAATTTTATACATGGTAAAATCCACATTGTTGTTGCAATCTCCCTTGCTCAACTTTAGACCTATGGCTATTCGTGTTGGGGTAGGCTCTCTTTCAAGCATCCTAAATCTCTTCAAGATATCATTTGCATATTTTTCTTGATAAATAAATATACCATCATGCATTTTTTTTACTTCTATGCCTATAAAATATCTCAAGAGACCTAAATATGTCATTTCAAACTCTCTCTTCATGGCCTCTTTAAAATTAGCAATGAGGAAATTATCATCCCCAGTGAAAACTAAATCATCAACATACAAGACAACAATCAAAATCTTACCATTTGTTGCCTTGATGTAAAGAGTGGGTTGACCATCGCTTTTGTTAAAGCCATTGCTCATCAAATATGAGTCAATACTATTGTACAATGCCCGTGGAGCTTGCTTCTGCCCATAAAGAACTTTCTTCAACCTATACACCTTATGTTCTTGACCTGGAACTTCATATCCAAATGGCTACTCCACATATACTTCATCTTCCAATACTCCATTTAGGAAAATGGACTTCACATCCATTTGAAACACCTTCCACTTGTGTTGGGATGCAATTGCTATGACTTCCTGCATAGTCTCCATCTTTGAAACGAGGGAAAATGTCTCATTATAATCTCTCCCAAATTGTTGTTTGTACCCCTTGACAACTAATCTTGCCTTATGCCTTTCTATTCTTCCTTTGATATTGCACTTCTTCTTGTAGACCCATTTCACCCCAATAACTTTCTTGTTGGGAGGAAATTAGTTAACTCTCATGTGTTGTTCCTCTCTATTGCATCTATCTCCTCATCTATGGCCTCACACCATTTCTCCTCTTTCATAGTATCCCCAAAATAAACTAGATAACTATGAGAAAATAATTCAAATTTCACACTCTCATCAAATTCTTCTTCATACATTTCATTCTAGTAGATCTCCCTTAGACTCTTGGTCTTGTTTGGGATTAGGGAGGTGAAGTGGGGCTAAAATTTCACTACTACTGCTACTCTATTGAATAGGTTGGTTTAGGAGCTGTTGGGAGCTTTCAAGAGCTCTCTTGGAGCTTTCTGGAGCCAATCTTCTAGCTATCTCTAGCTACTTGCCTATTTTTCTACTCACTTCAGGAGCTTTCAGGAGCTCAACTGATGCTTTCAGGAGCCAATCTTATAGTTGTTTGTGACTTTCTTTGTAACTATCTACCTGTGTCAGGAGTTGTTGGGAGCCATTGGGAGCTTTCAGGAGGTTGTTTGACGCTTTCAGGAGCATCTGCAAACTCATATTGCTAAACTTCTTGTTTTGTTTCTACTTCTTCAGGAGCTATTAGGAGCAATTTTGTGCTATCAAAAACTATCACTCCATCCCATGACTCATCCTCTAGGAACTCCACATCCCTACTAATGGTGCTTTTCCTGGTGACTGGGTTGTACAGCCTGTAGGCTTTGGACTCCTCACTGTAGCCCATGAAAATAAATTTCTCACCCTTGTCATCCATTTTTTTTCTCTTTTCCTTAGGCACATGAGCATATGCTACACATCCAAACACTCTCAAGTGCTCAACCATCCACTTGCATTTTTTCCATGCCTCTTGATGGATTTTATCTTGGATCGCCTTTGTTGGACTTCTATTAATCAAATATACAATTGTTGCTACAACCTCTCCTCAATATTCAATCAGGAGTCCCTTTGATTTCATCATGGTCCTTTTCATCTCCACAATGGTCCTATTCTTTCTATTAGCCACTCCATTTTGCTACAAAGTATAACTGGCTATTAGCTCCTTCTTGATGCCACTTTACTTGAAAAAATTTACAAACTGATTGAAGGTATACTCTCCTCCTCAATATGACCTTAGGACCTTGATCATCTGTCCACTTTCCCTTTTAGCCTAATCCTTAAATAGCAAAAACTTATCAAAAGCTTCAAATTTATGTTGCAAAAAATAGACCCACGTCTTATAGCTACAATCATCAATAATGGTCATAAAAAATCTACTTTCACCAATAGAAATGATTTGCATAGGGCCTACCAAATCCATGTGCACTGGTCAACTCCAATGGTGTTCTTTCCCTTGTAGAGTTGCTCGATTGAAAAGGCTACCTATGTTGCTTGCCCAAAATGCAAGCCTCATAGTTAACATTAGACTCTACTATTCTTGGCAAACCTTCAATAATTTTGTTCTTGGACAAAATACTTAAACTAGCATAGCCTAAATGTCCATACCTGAGATTCATAACTTGGAGGAGTCTTGAATGGTGCTCTTGAGGGCTACTTGTACTGCTGTACATTTTCCATTCATGAGATGTGCAACAATGGATTGAGATAAGAAACACGTCTCAATCTTCAAAGGAATCATTTGGTTCTTTGTCATTAGAACTGCTACAAACACTTTCATCCTCTCATTCTTGTCATAAATAATGCATTGACCCTTCTCCACCAGCACTTTATATCCATTTTGGATTATTTGTCCAACACTCATGAGGTTATGCTTTAACCCAAGAGCAAAAAATACATTTTGTATCTCCTTCTCACCTTGCTTGGTACAAATCATAATAGATCCTCTTCCCACAACTAGAACCAATCCATTGTTCCCCATTCTAATTTTAGACTTTACATTTTTATCAATGAAAGAAAACAAACTTTTATTACCACTTATGTGGTTGTTGTAACCATTGTCCAAATACCAGACTTCGGGGCTGCCTTCTTCACTAATATTGCACACGATGAAGGTTGTGGACTGATTTCCTTTAGCCACATTTGAACTAGCCACATTTGCATTTTTTTTGACTGATCACGCTACTTTGTCCAGCATTCACTTACATAATGGCCAAATTTATAACAATAATAGCATTCAACATTGCTCTTGTCATTCTTTTGATTCAAACTATTTTTCTTCTTGCCTCCTCGAGAGCTGGTCTGAGAGCTGCTCACTCGCTTTTGGCTGCTAGCTTGTCCTGAGCTATCTCCTCCAGCATTTCCTTATCTAGAGTTTCCATGACCTCTACCTCTTGAGCTCCTTCCACCATTATTTTTTCTCCCCCTTCCTCTTGCATTTAACTAAGCTTTAAAAGCTTGCTCTTGGGACTTGAAGTAGTAGACCTATTTAGGCACTACTCATGGGTTTGCAAAAAACCCATCAACTCATCAATGAACAACATTATGAGATCCTTTTCCTCTTCAATGGCCATCACCACTACATCAAAATTTGTGGGTAAACTCCTGAGGATTTTCTCCATAATCCTCTGATCATCCATGACTTTTGCATTCACTCTCAACTAGTTTATCAAACTCAAGAGTCTTGTGTGAAAAATTTAGATAGACTCATTGTCCTTCATTTCAAGACTATCAAACTCTCTTTGAAGCATCTAGAGCTTCACCAATTTCTAACTTTATCAGTCACTTTATAGTTGGTTTAAAGGATTTCCCAAGCTTCCTATGCATAGTTAGCTACTACTATTCTAGAAAAAATGGCCTTTGTCAAGGTTGCTTCTATTAAACTCAATGCCTTAGAATCTTTCCTCCTCAACTCCTTCAACTGGGTCTTTTGGTTGTTTGTGAGAACTGCATATGCTGCAGGATCAATTACATCATTAAAACCATTGATCATAAACTCTGACAAATCATTTGCAACCATTATGGTCTTCATCTTCTTTTCCCAAACATCATAGTTTTGTCCATTAAAGGATGGTGGCTGTTACCAAATCTTCCCTCATCTCCAACCATGTATCCAACAAGAAAAAACTTAATACCCAAAAAAAAAATGCCCTAACTCACAAAGAAATGGAGCCTATGGCTTTGATACCATGTCAGAATTTTAAAATAAAATGAAAGCACAGAGCTGCTGCTCTATTTTCCAGGAAAACTGGAAATACCCAAATTAAAATGTGGAAGCATAAGAAGACATGCAACTTTCTTTTATATTCAATAAGCTGGAAATGAAAACACATAAAAGGGAAAACATAAAACTAAGAAAATTAACTTAAGCTACTAACTACAAACTACTGGGAGCTTTCATGAACTACTCAACCAAACAGACAAACTTCAAAAGTTGCTAGGAGCTCACTGCCTAGAGCTATGCAGAGCTCTTTAGGAGCAATCACTACTCAATCACAAACAAACATAGCTGTTGTTGTTCATCAGCTTCTAGGAGCTCACACAACACATTCTTTTGTTCATAGACTACTGATTCACATAAAATTCTTCCAAAAATCTTGACAGAACTAACTACTTTCAATTCTATTTGTCTCTTCAACATTCCCTCTCAAAAATTCCAAATTACCTACCACATTTAATTTTGGAGCTATCAGGAGCTACAGGGATGAAGATCCAAAAACACTATCATTGGAGGCTCCTGATGGGTAGGTGAAGCAGGGGCCTGACATGAGACTAGGCTCGGGAGAAATTAATTTTCCAACAATAATTTCTTAGAAATTTACTGCATGTGATTGACTACAAAAAAGTTTGTCCCATGAATTTTGCAGCAAATAATTTTACTATAATATATGTGAGGTCCATATCATAATTGTTATGTGGTTTGGCACATGAAACGTCCATAATGAATTGAATACACCCATTGTTGTCTCCTCCACTATTTTTTCATAGGAAGACACTGCACTACTCTAGACCAGGGCCCACAAGTGATTTTTATTCTTAAATGTTGGTGATCTTTGGCATATTCAGCTTCAAAATTAGGGGAGAAGAGCCAATGGGTGGGAAGGGGTAATGTTTATAGGATTTAGTATTATAATATATTTATATTATATATTGTTAATAATTATTTCATGTGTAAATTAAAATTAATGAATGGTCAAATGTTTATCAAGATGAATTTTAATATGAACGCATTAAAAACTATGAATGTCATGAAAAAATCTTAAATGTATTAATTAATAAGTGAAAAAAGTACTTTTTTATTTCATATAAATATCATAACTATCCATGCTTATTTTTGAACTTGTTTTTGGATTTGATTGTATAATATACTTTTGAATCAAAGTTTCAGGTCACACTCCATGATCCACCATCAAGATGATAGAAATTTTTCTTGAGTTCTCTACTATCATCCTGATGATGATTCACGTATTGTGATGCATATTTTCTTTGAGCTCTCTGCTATCATCCTAATGATCCAAATCATGGAGTGTGATCTAAAAATTTGATGAAAAAATATATTACATAATCTAATCTAGAAATAGGTTAAAAAATAAACATGGATTATGGAAACTTGAGCTGATATAATCCATGTGTTGTTTATAAAATAAGTTGCTCATTTAAACAAGTATTGTTGTGATATGGAAAAATATTATTCTTATGTGCACAATTATTGGGATAGAAATACATATCCATTGAATTATTTTATATTAAATGTGTATCCTCTCATAAATATAAAAGGTGAGGACAATAAATACCTTGTATTTTCTCATGAAGTTTGAAATGTTCTAAGAAAAATTATAATCATTTAAAATTTAATATAAGTTGTATTTCAAATAATAATATGTTTATATAACATTAAATAATATTTTGTGTTCAAGTATTAGATCATTTGTATTGGATATAAAGATTAGAGATACAAAAAAAATAGTAATAGTAAAATGAAGTTTTTGAAAGGATCACTATCATTTTACAAAGCTACTAACTAACAATAGTGTACCTATAGCATAGCTACAATGAAACTACCAAGAATAACCTATGAAAAGAACTAAATAATTTCATAACTAGACCTAGCAAGTCACCCACCCTTAACCTAAGGCATGAGAAATGAATATGTATGTTTTGAAAGACCTTTCTTCCTCCTTTAATAAATGATGCAAGAAAATTCATCATCCAAATCAATTGAGCTAGGAGAGGGGGAAGGGGAAACTCTCTCTAAGGTTCTAATTGGGAAGAATGAATGAGGAGAGGAGTGCCTAACTAGATAAAATAAATGTTGAATGACAACACCAATTGAAGAGGGAACATTAAGACCACTCACTAAAATATGGGAATAATTGAATTATTCTCTAACTTGATTAAGATACAACCTCAAATATTTAAGCCATAGGAACAACACTTGAAGGAGGCGCACCAACACTAGCCATTAAAAAATGGGAAAAATTAAGTTGTTCTCTAACCCGATTAAGATATAACCTAAAATATTTAAGCAAAGTAGCAAGTTAGAAGACTGAGAGATTAGGAAGTGAAATCCAAATAGATAGAAAGTTGAAGTATTCATTGACAGGATTAAAGGAAGGATCCCAATGATACAACAAGAGGGCGTGATGGCTCCAAAATTATGATAAACCATTAAGAAAAATATATTAATATAAAACTAAGTTGAAACAAGAAATAAAGAAACCATTAGTAGTAGAGTATATTTTTAATTTCCCTTCTATAATAGGCCACCATTGCTCTAAAATATAATGATTAAGATTGCAAAGCCAATGCCATATTTTATCAAATATAGATCAAAACTAAATGTGGAGAAATATTCCTCATAGATTAAAACCTCCTCGACCACAAAACCATTATCAAGAGAGACACACCATATGGAAGCATAGAACACCTAGCCTTTAGGGAGAGTGGGAAAAATACTAAAAAAATGATCAAAAGGAGTAGAACCAATATAATTCGTAGGAGTAGATCCAACATAGTAAATATTTTCATAACATCTCTTAGAGAAAATTAATAAGGGATGAACCATCATAATTTCCAGTAGCTACACATGCACTCCCATCAACAAATGGTGCACTAGTATTAGACAGGACATGAAACCTTGCAGCTAATAGTGCACCAATAGTAGACAAACCATGAATCCCTATAATATATGGTGTGCCAATAGTAGACAAGACCCAAAAAAGAGAACTATATAGTAGAAATAGACAACACACCAAGAATAGACAAGTTTCCTACAATAAATGACATGTCAATAACAAGTGAACCATGAAACCAAGCAATTGTAGATGGTGCATCAATACTACATGGTGTTCCTATAATAGACAATGCATAAAAAAAAAATGAACCATATGAAACCCTATGAAAAATGATGCATGGGAAGGAAAGGGTGTGGGATAAATTTTCAAAATATAGATAATTTATCCTCTTTGATAAAAGGATTATAATTAAATTTTTTTTTGAGATCATTTATATTACATATAGTTATATTTTAGATGAGATATATTGTATTAAGATAAACTTGAATATAATTTATTCACTAGTTAATGAAGAAACAACATTAATAAATAAATATTTAAGAATTATGTAATTTATTTATATTGTTCATTGAAGAGCAATTTTTTTTTATTAATTATTTTCATTTACATTAGAGTTATTTAAGAATTCCTTTTTTCTAAATTTATTTGCAATAGTAGAAGTGACAAATAAATATATTTAAATCTTATATTCTAATAACCATCAATTTACTAAATGACATACATAGGAGATACATATTTCTCAATAATCATTAATCCCTTCATCTAAACTCAATCTAGATGGGTCCAAAAGTTAGAAAATATTTCACTATACTAACTAAACATAATAAAAATAATAATACAACTATGTTATTATTTATATGTTATATGCCTTTAACTATTCATTACAATCTAAAAACTAGAAATCCTAAGAGTATCACACCACTAAAATGAACCATATTATTTATCAATCTCTAGGAGGGAGAGAAAATTACCACAAAATTGTCTAAATTTTCAAAGTATAGAGAACAAAATAAGATGAAGGGAAAAAATTACATAGGCCTGCCATTAACCTTAGGACTATTCCCACATCAACTAATTCTTTTATCCTTGAAAGAAAGTGATATTTATCCAATATCACCATCGTACTCCTCACAATAATAGACATACATATTGGGATTAGAGCCACAAAAAATCTTTACAGGTTCAATTTACATGATAGCTTCACCATGGTTCAATGCAATCAACAAATCTTGTCACTAAGGGAATGAAATTGATTGAATTACCATCCATGGAAACCTCTTTCTACTCCACACCAATAATATCCTTATATATTTGAAATATTTTAATAGTTTTTGGGAGTATTGTAGTATTGCTAATAAATTGATCAATATCAAATATATTGCACCTCCCAGCTAACCAATTTAATATCAAGTGAAGTTTGGTCATTAGACCTCCCTAATTCCTACCAAAGGAGTGTGGTCCACTCCCTTTACTAGTCCCCAAATACACATTAATCATTATTGAAGATCATAAGTAGAAACATCTCTCTCCAATTAGTCATTAAATTATCCAATTATTTATTCCCCACCCACACATTCCTTCCTTCTTTGAAATTAGAAAAAATAATCACTACTTCTTTCCACTTCTCTCCACTTCCATATACCACTAGAAAAGGATGAATCCATCTTAAATTATTGCATCCACACACAACCATAGATCCCAATTGCACCCAACCTTTGGAAAGTAGGAGAAAAAAAATCATAGGATCTCCAACATATAAAACCTCTTTACTTATATTCTAAATCATGACAATGTTTGAATTGTAAGGAGAAACGATCCCTCTAAATTTTAAATATCTTCATATCTTACTTAAATATTATTCTTATACCATAAAACACCCCTCTTGTCATTGAATATTGTTGTCACATTCAAGCCATTTATCAGATCATATTTAAGAGTTATTTTCTAATTATTTATTTTACTTAAGATTTGTTGTATTTTTCTTTAAAATTAATTTATTTACATTGCTTATTTTATTTTATTTCTTAGAGATTTAGTTTATAATTATTATTTTTAGTTAAGAATTATCTTATTAATCTTTACTTAAGAATTATTTTACTTTATTTAATGAAGATTTATTTTTAAAGTAAGAAAATTACTTTCATTTAATTTATTTTTAAAATATTTAAAAATAAAACAATTTTTATATAGAAAACTAAAATAACTCATAAAATAAACTAGCATACTTATCTTTATAGAAAAGTATGTAAATGACCATGGTACATGTAGCCACTCTTAAAACACCCTACAAGAATCCCTCTTCTATTTAAATTACCACTAAAATATAAGAAACATGAGCCATATAATATGACTTGTACATCACAAATATATTCAAAAGAAAGAAATTGTTGATATGCAAAGAGTAAATATAGAAAAAGAAAAATAATTGTACTTGAAAGTGTATTCCTTCATAAATAAATTCAAAATTACTTAAGTAAAAAAAAACCATCTACTTAAGGGATCTTGATATTGTGTTTGCTTAGATTCCTTGTTCTCTACAATCACAATGTTACTATTCACATTTGCTAGCTTTGTGGGAATCTACAAGTGTTAGAGCTCAATGCATTTAAGTACTAATGTACCTCATAATAATTACCTAAATTAATTATTTAATTAATTATAGAATCACATTTCCTCCATCTACATACAATAAACTACAACACAACTCATATTATAAAACAAACAATGAAGAAACTAAAATAAACATTTTTTTTAAATTCAATATTTTGAAATAGTATAATGCTTATAGAATAGATGTCTATAGTTGAAATTCAGTAAATTTGATGCTTGGGAATGAATATTTTATACAAGTTATATAAATCTAGGTGAAGCCCTAGTTAGATTTTTAATTTTAAGGAAATTGTAGTGACAACATTGCTACTTATTTTCATATTTCTCTTGATTGGATATTCAATAAATTAAGTTGTAAGGAGATAAATTAAAAAAGATAATTTAACCTTCCAAAACCTAGTGAAGATTCAAGAAACTGAAAAACAAAAATCAAAATGACCAAGTCATGAGACTCCTATTAGATATGAGTCATTAATTACTAAACTGTCCTAAAATGACTTGGGAAATAATTGAGAAGTCATATAAGTAGGAATATTAAGTATAAGATCACCCAAGGGAAAATACTCTTAAAGCTTCTCTAATTAAGTATAATAACAATTATATAATCAACATAACAATATGTTATATTCATTTCTCAACTAGATTAATAGGCATATAACTATTAAAAACTATAATAAGATTTACTATTTAAATACCAATAATACATAACATTTATTGAAACAAAATTCAACCAAAATTTGATGAGAAAATTTCCTATCTACTTCTTGAATAATATGCACTCATCTAAAATATCTTACTAATTTTTTATCATTATTTAAATCTTAAATTGTAAATTTAAGAGCATATGTTAATTTTATTGGGTATATAGTAAGTAATAATGTTTTTGGTGCATGAATGATGGTAGCTATAAAAAAATTATGAGATAAACCATACTCTTATGTAGATTTATTAAGGAAATCATATTTTAATTTATTTCTTTAAACAATTATTTATTCGTAAAGAACATTTTCCTTAAAATTTAGCAAGAATAAGATATATAAATCCAAATATTAAATAAAAAAACAATAATATCATAAAAGTAGCAATAATGTAATAAGTACTTACATGACTAAACAATGAGTGAGCTCCAATTCATGTATCTAGTTTTAAAAATGCTAAACCAATATATATAAATGTACTGTAGGAAATTATATACCTTTACAATTTCACACTATATTTGGGTCCCTTAATTTGTTGGACTTAATTAAGCTTCTAATTTGTCAAATTATGCATTCCAAAACCTTATTTTTCTCATTTTTTTGAAATAAGACCTAACATTAAATAAATGTTGTGTGCTGTGAAATATGTGTGCTAACTAAAGAAATATAAACCAACACAC
The DNA here is from genome assembly GCA_007258455.2 of Sequoia sempervirens. Classification (NCBI taxonomy): domain Eukaryota; kingdom Viridiplantae; phylum Streptophyta; class Pinopsida; order Cupressales; family Cupressaceae; genus Sequoia; species Sequoia sempervirens. Next base: position 23,291 of record VDFB02301104.1, read on the forward strand.
CAATAAGACATTAAATCAAAGGAAACTAATTGAAAAGTAAAACAAACTCTTAATAACAACAGTTTCTTCAATGACATCCCATTGTGGACTCTATCTCCAGTTTTTTTGTCGATTCCAATTTGCTCTCAAATCGTGTGCTAGGCTCAACAAACCGTCTTCCTGGAGAACACGATTAAAGATGATTGCATGCTATGCTAAGATATGATTAACATGATTAAACTAAACATGATTGCTAGAATGTAACATTATGAAATTATGAATACTAAAGCTGATAATAATAATGCTAAAATTCTAATCGCATGTCTCTAATGCGTGTGTATGTGTGTAACCAATGCTTGGATTCACAGGGGTATTTATAGAGTTTTCGAAAGATTCTGATTGGCTGATGTGATCAATGGTTGAAATCAAGCTTTTCAAGATGAATGGTGAAAGATTCTAGAAGTTGAGGAAATGATGGAAGTTTGAGAGAATAATGGAAGATGCTTCCTTCCCACAAAACCTTTCACTCAAAAATAGAGGCAACTTGCCATTTGTCATTTTTAGTTATGAGTTGGTTTTGTAGTTGAAGATAAATTCCACAATTAAATAAATAAATTTATTTAATTACATGTGACAATCAATTTAGAAGTTTCCATAGTTAAATATTTAATATTGAATTATGTGTGAGAGATGAAAATGGAAGGTAATTAAATATTTAAAATGTTTAATTTAAATGTGAGATGATGAAAGTGTTTGGAGGAATATTCCATTATTTGAATTCAAATATTCAAATTTAGAATAATATGATAATTAATATAAATAAATTATAAAATTTATTTAATTTAATTAAGAGGAAGATAGAAGATGGTAATAATTAAATAAACTTGTTTATTTAATTAAGGTAGAATAATTATAAAAGTGAACAGTATAAATAAATAATTAAATTTATTTATATGTAGATGACTTTAGAAGATTGATTAAATAATTCATATTTAATTAATTAACAAGCTTGATTAACCATGACCATTTTTAGATGTATACATTTTTCCCCTCTTTGAAGTGATGTGTGAAACACATTACTTCAAAGAAAATATTCCTACCTTTGTTGCATTTGATTTTGCCCCTGGTCGGTAAAATTTTAACTAATATGCCCTTGATTAAAAAAAAATGTGTATAATATGCCTTTTCATTTGAATTTGATATGTTTCTGATTTAGAAATGCAACTGATATTGATGATGCCCCCTCGGGAGGTAAATCATTGAAAATGGGATAAGTGTTGAGTTGATGATGAAATTCAGATGATGAGAGGGATGCAGTGATTTAGCTCCTGATAATTGATTAAAAGATTCCCCAGTTTGAAAAATAAGGTCAGAGTTTGAGAAAAGGAGAAAAATAAAAATAAAAATCCATAAAAAATCCACCTTGTTTGGCCTTTAAAAGGTAAAAGGAGTAAAAAGGGCAAGTCATTTTCACCTTTTGACTTTAGTGATTTTGTTACTCTGACGCTAACTTGGCGAGATGGAGATTTTGTATCATAGACATAGATTCGAGCGGGCCTGCTGATACTAGAGACTAGCCATATATGGACCACTGGTGAGTCAATTCAACCCTCTTTTTGTTGAAAATTTGTGATTTTAATTGAATTTTGATGCACTTTTACATGGGCTTAGGATTGAACATTCTGTTTTAGCGTATAGAGTAGGAGTTTGAGCACTTTCGAAGTTTCTTTTAGTGCATATAGGATGTATAATAGTGATTTTAGGGAAAAGGTAGTTTAGCGCATACAATACACAGAATAACACATTTAGGATGCCTATAGGAAATATGTATTGTAACGAATATAGGAAATAGAATAGTGCATTTAGGTTTTCAGTGCATTAGGTGGATGAAATGGTGCATACGCGTAGGGATTTAGCGCATATAGGAAGTAGTGCATAGGGGAAAAAATTCAACACTTTCAAGGCACAAAATGACGCATGGGGGGATTTAGCACATAGAGGCCGTAGATTACCGCATCCAAAAAATTTAGGCAGAATGCACTATTTGATGAAAAGGATGATGTATATTGCTTCTTTAGTCAATAGATAGATAAATTGTCTTGTCATTATACTGATATGGATAAAAATGATAGAAAATATAATGATGAATTGATAACTTTGCTTCCCAAAAATAGAAAACAAAGAGTAGGTAGCTAATAACTTTGTTTCCATTGAATGAAAAACAAAGAGTAGAATGATTGATGGATTGTTTGATAGCTTTTAAATAGAAAACAAAGAGTAGATGATTGATATGACTTATGATAAATTTTCTTTCTGTGATAGAAAACAAATAGTAGACGATGTATTTGAAAACATATTTGCATTTGTGACTGAAGTACAAATAGGAAGATGATTCGATTGTTGATAAATTTTCTCTCTTGAAAAAGAAAAAAAATAGTAAATGATGATAGAGTAAATTGATTTGATATTCAGATAGATTAATTTAGCATTGATTTCATAATATGAGTCAATTAGATAGAGCACTTGATATGGTTCACTTGACATGAGTCACTGATATGGGTCACTTGATATGAGTTACTTGAAATGGTTCACTGATATGGGTCACTTGATATGAGTCACTTGATATGGTTTATTGATATGGGTCACTTGATATGGGGCATTGATATAGGTCACTGATGTGGGTCACTTGATATGGGGCACTGATAGATAGATATGATTCTGACTGATTTGTATGATGTGAAGTAGATAGATCACGTTGATATAAGTCGATGATATGAGTCTAATTGATTGTCCTTGTGATGACCAAAAATAGGAGGGTTTCAAAAACCTCCAGATTAGAGAGCGCTTCCCTATAGGTTGGGATCGGATACGAGATCTAACACTAGCAGATGTATAGTTGATAGTGGGATGTGGGTTGGGACCTTTATTGTCTATGCCACCGATTTGGGTCAATAGGGGACTGTTGACCACACTAGTAAAGAGGTTGCATTTGAAGCATAACACCTTTCATTTGCTGACGAGTGAGATAACCGTGACCCCTAAGGATGTATATAGGATTTTGGGGATTCTAGTGGTAGGTGCTCTTATGGTTTATGACCATAAGGAGCTAGGTGGTACAAATGCACTTAGGAGGGTGTTTGGGGATACTCAGATAGCAGGGTATTGGGTGCCATGGGTAGATTTGAGGGGATATTCGACCTTACCTATAGTTTTGAGTGCATTTATTGGAGGCTTCCTTTGTTTGGACTGCCAGTCAAGGGAATTATCAATTGGGTGGGGGAGGATCATTGAGTTGATGATAGGTCAACAACAGAGATATGCCTTGGGAGTTGCATGTTAGCTCATTTATATCATGACTCGCATCAGGTAGTATATAGAGGATCGTCCAGTTTGTCTTATGGTGTTACCCTACTCCAGATCTAGGCATGGGAGCATATTGTTATTACGAGACCACTTTGTCCTAGAGCTAGGCCACTAGGTAGGCCATATGTATATGCATATTCTAGTGCACTTCTCCAACCCAAGCTAGGCAAGTTGGAGTACTGGCAAAGGATTCTTGATGATATAGATTCAGTGATATGGAAGCCATACACAGGTTGTGAGGCATGGGATATTGATCATCTGGAGATGCCATTTGTATGTATACCTCGGTATCTGATAGGTTGAACCCTATTCATTATAGAGAGATTTTTGGAATTACGAGTGTAGAGACAATATGGCTATACATAGGGGATGCCTCAGGGAATTGCCGACTATGGGTAGTGCAAGGATGATACTAGATGGGGGCCATACATTTCATATCAGGTGGCATATACTGAGTATACTAGTTTACAGCTCGAGGCATGGGATTATAGGCTAGATATTACTAATGCAGGTATGTCAAATGAGTACTCAGCTCATTTTCACACACATCCATTCCCTCATTTTACATGTCTAGATGAGCCAGTTCCCATTTTGATGGCACATCAGCCAAGGGGTAGGAGACAGGAGGATGTGGCAGGGGGAGAGTAGGTAGTGGGTGGAGGGGATGAGGAGGGGAGTGGAGATGGGGAGAGATTAGATGATGATGGTGGGGATGAGGAGGGGAGTGGAGATGGGGAGAGATCAAATGATGATGGTGGGGATGACAATAGATATGGTGGAGGGGATGAGAAAAGGCCAATGAGGTAGAGGACAAATATCTTGGACAGTGCTCAGATCATGCGAAGGCTGAGGACTAGTAATGGACGGTGGACAGTGATCAGGGTCTCTTCTACAACACAACAAGTGCAGATAGCTACTCTGCAGGCCTAGGTATAGATGCTTTAGAGGAAACAAGCACAGTTGAAAAGCTAGTTAGCTCAGGCTTAGAGTTTGGCAGTGCAGTTACAGGTGCAACTTGTGCAGGCATAGGCACAGGCACCTCCTCCTACCTTAGACCCATAGGTGGCCCAGTTGATAGCAGAGAGATATTCCTTCAGATGGAGGGCAGTAGAGGCAGAGGGTGTTCCTCAGAGACTCATGGGCACTATTGAGAGTGCATCTTTGTGAGAGCCCATTGCAAAGGGATTCAAGATTGCCAGGGAGGTTGAGCATTATCAGATAAGATACGAGGAGTTGTACCCTCCCAACTGTAGAGAGGCTTACACTCGGTCCGACAAAAAATCTAGGAGTAGATCATGGACTAGGACACACAACAGAGGGGTCATAGGGCCTCAATAGGATCTCGATGCAGGGGGTAGTGGCAAGCCACCATCCTCTAGACTAGCTCCATCAGGGGGCTCTACTAGTCAGCCGTGAGATGTGATTTGTATTGATGTAGTATTATTGATGTACTTCACACATGTATATCATTTTTGGAGCATGTACATTGTTTTTTATCATATCTCATGTATCTCTCTATACTTTTCAGTTTGATTGGACATTAGAAATTTGTATGTATTTTTTATGAGCGATGACATGCAATGGCGAAGAGTTTTGATGATGTGATATGCATGTATTTCTATATGATGTAGTATGGATTTTGATATGCATTTTAATGATTTGATGACTAAAATGATATGCAAGATGATTTGATATGATGATTATTTGTGATGCATACTAATGATGTCATGCAGGTGGATGACCTAGGATGTTGATTATGAAAATATGCAATGGGATATATGATATGTTTATGAAAAATGATGTGAAAAAGTAATGTATGCATGGAATGTTTTTTTTTGAATTTTTCAAATGTAATGAATAATGATGATGTGATGGAAATTGGATGTTGTGTTGATGAAGTGGATCGTGAATGTGTAGTATGTATATGAATTAGGAAAAGATTTGAAATGATATGTGAAATGGGTCAAATTTTATGTGAAAAATGACATGATATATAAATGATATGAAAATGATAGATGATTAAAGATATGATACGAATGTAATGTGACAAATGATAAATAATGGGATGAAATGAACATGATTAATAATAATGATAAATGACACGTAATGAAATGTAATGAAGTGATGATGAAATGATAACGATAAATAATAATGAGATGTATGATAAGATTATAAATGATATGTAATGAAATGAAATGATATTAAATGGATGAAATGATAATGAGATGAAATGATAAGTGAAATGAAATAGATTATGAAATGATGAAACAAATATAAAATATGAAAATGAAATGGTAATGAAAATGATAAATGGTGTGTAACTATGTAGAATGAAAATGAAATGGATATAAAAATGATAAGTAAGATCTTAATGATATGAAGACGATAGATAATATGAAAATGAAAGTGATATGAAATACCTAATGGATAAATTAATGATATGAAATGATAAAGGATCTAAATGATATGCAATAAAATGAAGATGATATAAAATGAGAATGATCAATGGTATGCATTGAAATTATATGATATGAAAAAAAATAAAAAATGATAAATGACCTAATAATGCATAATGATGGATAAATAAATGATAAAAGATTGAAATGATATGAGAATGAATGATAAACCATATGATATGTACATGACCTAGATGAAATGATAATGATTAATGAAATGATGATGAAGATGAAAGGTGCTAATGAAACAAATGTTTGAACGTCCTCCACAAGTAGTCCAAAGAGACATGACAACCATTGGTGTTTTTGTTTAGC